>CAAHFI012064784.1:0-10025 GCA_900893395.1 Euglena gracilis | reverse complement strand
TTTCCGCTAAACTCCAACCATGTCACCGAACACCCTTTGTATACCCCTCAGTATGGCCACCGTTGACCTGTAAGCGCACAGGGAGTCATGAGAAGGTTCTCCCTGTGGCGAGGGCCAAAAGTGACGTTACCCTGGGCCCCGGGGCATGGTCTGGGTGAAAGCTGTGCTACCCGCCGCGACTATGTATCTGAGATTTGCGAAGCAAGGGGCTGATGCTCAAAAAACCATCACCTTCCGCCGACAAAGTGACAGCCAAAGGTGGTTAGCGCAGTGGTATGTGCAACGCAGAGGTACATTTTCTGTACAACCATCACAACCACACGATGAAACATCAGCACAGCTATGATGGGGTTAGTTTGGTTTTGAAAAAGACAGGAAAGGCTTGGTTCCAATAAACGAAACCTGAAGGTTGATTATAGTAGTGAATAGAGGTCCGATCGCCTGCCCTGTATTTCGTGGGCATGCTCATGGTATAAGTATAAACCGCGTAATGGTGGATCACTACGCCTGCCCTGTACATCGTGGATGGGGGTCCACGCCTTTTGTTGAAAAATTGTGGGACCCGGCGCCTGCCCTGTATATTGTGGACCCCCTATTCACGATATACAGGGAAGTCGGAAAATGCAAGGGGCACCCGTTTTGATTCTGATGTATCGTAATGTATCAAATTAGCCGCCGGTCGAAATTGGTAGATTCCACACTTCTGAACCCATGTTACCCATCAATTGAACGCCCTTCTCAAGGGGTTTTGACAGATGGCCACATAATTCAACCTTAATGCACAGAGATCTTTGTTTCAGCAATTGTGTATTCCGAAATTTGACATCTTAACTTGTCAAATCCCACAGCTCAGGCGCCATATAGCATATGAAACGAAAGGTCTCCCCAAAGACCTTTCGCCTGAAATCCACAGAACTCAGCCACACTGCATTGCGCCGTGAAAATCGACGATCGCATTTTCCGACCCTGTTTTGAAAATTCGAAATTCCACTTTTCAGCTGCCATGTTGCCCATCGATTGAAAGCTCTTCTCAAGGACTTTTGGCAGATGGCCTTAGATTTCTGCCACGCTGCATGGTATTCTATTTCAGAAATTCCCCAGAATTGGCCAAAAAGAAAGTAACTGCTCAAATATGATTACCACATGTCCACAAACCCTTTTTGGACATTTTTTTGGCACTTTTTAATTTCGGTTCCCCAGACCTTGGGTTGGGCGTCCCAGACAGCTCAGAATATGTCGCGTTCAGGTCCTTACTAACAGCTTCAAAGTTGAAGATGTTTTTCAGTGCTGTCTTTTCCACATTTTCTGTGCCGGACGGTTTCTTTGCTGCCTGACCAAGGAGGGTGCTGTGGATGGGAACAACAGCAGGACCAGCCTGCTGTTGATCACAATAGCGGTGCAGTGTGCGCAGGAAATCTGCCGTTTGGGGGGTTTGGGGAGGGACCGTTCCAGGATGTTGGCTGCCCGCTTGGCCATTTTCAAAAAAGGGACACTGCAGTTGCGGAGAAGGTGGGATGCTGCAAAGCGGAACACACCAGAAACAGAACCGGAACATTACCCGTATTCAGCCTGAATACGGGCACGGTCCCTCCCCGTAACCCCCCCCCCCGAAAATTCCCCCCCAATTTTCTGGCGATTTTGGTGGTTTTTGATTTGCAGCCGAAACACCCGAAAATCCCCCCAAGAGGGGCGCCAAGGAAAATTTTTTGGGATGCTTTCTCAATGCATGCGGGCTCTTCACCACCGGTCCAGGTCTTTGGGCTCTTTATTTTTTGTCCCAATGTGGACCATCACCGGCATTGAAAACGTCTCCTTAGGCTCTTTAGGCTCAAAGGGAATCCCGTTTCTTTTTGAATGAAGTCCACAAACTCTCTTTGGGAAAATTCCTTCCGTTTAACAATCTCAAACTGATTTGGAGCGTCAACCTTGGGACGCATGACATGGACGCGCTTTTCATGTTCTTGAAGGACCCATGCCTTAAAACCATTGGGGGCTGAGCAATATGAACCACCTCCCTGAAGTGAAAAGAGCCATTCCCAGGGGCATCACCTGTGACATACTGCAAGAGAGTTTCGAATGCCAGCAGGCCCCCCGATTTGGGACAAAAAACACGGCCGCAGGGGGGGGGAGTTTACGGTGAGGACTGTAACCCTGCGCCTGCCCTGTATATCGTGGATATATACCACGGTTTTTGTTGAAAAATTGTGGACCCCTGCGCCTGCCCTGTATATCGTGGACCCCCCTTACCCTTATTCAGGCTGAATACGGGAGACCCCCCTAAAAAAACGAAAAATGGTGTGTTTTCCTTGCGTGATGTATACCCGACGAAATACAGGGCAGGCGATCAGACCCCTAAATTCACTATTATATATATTTTGTGGATATAACCCTTCTTCAGGCTGAATAAGGGTTATATCCACGAAAATATGTATAATAATACCCCATCAAACCTGTGGGACCCTCAAACATCTGTGACAGTTACCTCATGCCAAAACACGACACAAGCACACCAAGGATGGCGACACAAGGACACACACGCCCCCACCCCGCACTATATATGTATTGAAGATGAGCCTCGCTCATTTTCCGCTAAACTCCAACCATGTCACCGAACACCCCTTTGTATACCCCCTCAGTATGGCCACCGTTGACCTGTAAGCGCACAGGGAGTCATGAGAAGGTTCTCCCTGTGGCGAGGGCCAAAAGTGACGTTACCCTGGGCCCGGGGCATGGTCTGGGTGAAGCTGTGCTACCCGCCGCGACTATGTATCTGAGATTTGCGAAGCAAGGGGCTGATGCTCATAACAAAACCATCACCTTCCGCCGACAAAGTGACAGCCAAAGGTGGTTAGCGCAGTGGTATGTGCAACGCAGAGGTACATTTTCTGTACAACCATCACAACCACACGATGAAACATCAGCACAGCTATGATGGGGTTAGTTTGGTTTTGAAAAAGACAGGAAAGGCTTGGTTCCAATAAACGAAACCTGAAGGTTGATTATAGTAGTGAATAGAGGTCCGATCGCCTGCCCTGTATTTCGTGGGCATGCTCATGGTATAAGGTATAAACCGCGTAATGGTGGATCACTACGCCTGCCCTGTACATCGTGGATGGGGGGTCCACGCCTTTTGTTGAAAAATTGTGGGACCCGGCGCCTGCCCTGTATATTGTGGACCCCCTATTCACGATATACAGGGAAGTCGGAAAATGGCAAGGGGCACCCGTTTTGATTCTGATGTATCGTAATGTATCAAATTAGCCGCCGGTCGAAATTGGTAGATTCCACACTTCTGAACCATGTTACCCATCAATTGAACGCCCTTCTCAAGGGGTTTTGACAGATGGCCACATAATTCAACCTTAATGCACAGAGATCTTTGTTTCAGCAATTGTGTATTCCGAAATTTGACATCTTAACTTGTCAAATCCCACAGCTCAGGCGCCATATAGCATATGAAACGAAAGGTCTCCCCAAAGACCTTTCGCCTGAAATCCACAGAACTCAGCCACACTGCATTGCGCCGTGAAAATCGACGATCGCATTTTCCGACCCTGTTTGAAAATTCGAAATTCCACTTTTCAGCTGCCATGTTGCCCATCGATTGAAAGCTCTTCTCAAGGACTTTTGGCAGATGGCCTTAGATTTCTGCCACGCTGCATGGTATTCTATTTCAGAAATTCCCCAGAATTGGCCAAAAAGAAAGTAACTGCTCAAATATGATTACCACATGTCCACAAACCCTTTTTGGACATTTTTTTGGCACTTTTTAATTTCGGTTCCCAGACCTTGGGTTGGGCGTCCCAGACAGCTCAGAATATGTCGCGTTCAGGTCCTTACTAACAGCTTCAAAGTTGAAGATGTTTTTCAGTGCTGTCTTTTCCACATTTTCTGTGCCGGACGGTTTCTTTGCTGCCTGACCAAGGAGGGTGCTGTGGATGGGAACAACAGCAGGACCAGCCTGCTGTTGATCACAATAGCGGTGCAGTGTGCGCAGGAAATCTGCCGTTTGGGGGGTTTGGGGAGGGACCGTTCCAGGATGTTGGCTGCCCGCTTGGCCATTTTCAAAAAAGGGACACTGCAGTTGCGGAGAAGGTGGGATGCTGCAAAGCGGAACACACCAGAAACAGAACCGGAACATTACCCGTATTCAGCCTGAATACGGGCACGGTCCCTCCCCGTAACCCCCCCCCCGAAAATTCCCCCCCAATTTTCTGGCGATTTTGGTGGTTTTTGATTTGCAGCCGAAACACCCGAAAATCCCCCCAAGAGGGGCGCCAAGGAAAATTTTTTGGGATGCTTTCTTCAATGCATGCGGGCTCTTCACCACCGGTCCAGGTCTTTGGGCTCTTTATTTTTGTCCCAATGTGGACCATCACCGGCATTGAAAACGTCTCCTTAGGCTCTTTAGGCTCAAAGGGAATCCCGTTTCTTTTTGAATGAAGTCCACAAACTCTCTTTGGGAAAATTCCTTCCGTTTAACAATCTCAAACTGATTTGGAGCGTCAACCTTGGGACGCATGACATGGACGCGCTTTTCATGTTCTTGAAGGACCCATGCCTTAAAACCATTGGGGGCTGAGCAATATGAACCACCTCCCTGAAGTGAAAAGAGCCATTCCCAGGGGCATCACCTGTGACATACTGCAAGAGAGTTTCGAATGCCAGCAGGCCCCCCGATTTGGGACAAAAAACACGGCCGCAGGGGGGGAGTTTACGGTGAGGACTGTAACCCTGCGCCTGCCCTGTATATCGTGGATATATACCACGGTTTTTGTTGAAAAATTGTGGACCCCTGCGCCTGCCCTGTATATCGTGGACCCCCCTTACCCTTATTCAGGCTGAATACGGGAGACCCCCCTAAAAAACGAAAAATGGTGTGTTTTCCTTGCGTGATGTATACCCGACGAAATACAGGGCAGGCGATCAGACCCCTAAATTCACTATTATATATATTTTGTGGATATAACCCTTCTTCAGGCTGAATAAGGGTTATATCCACGAAATATGTATAATAATACCCCATCAAACCTGTGGACCCTCAAACATCTGTGACAGTTACCTCATGCCAAAACACGACACAAGCACACCAAGGATGGCGACACAAGGACACACACGCCCCCACCCCGCACTATATATGTATTGAAGATGAGCCTCGCTCATTTTCCGCTAAACTCCAACCATGTCACCGAACACCTCTTTGTATACCCCCTCAGTATGGCCACCGTTGACCTGTAAGCGCACAGGGAGTCATGAGAAGGTTCTCCCTGTGGCGAGGGCCAAAAGTGACGTTACCCTGGGCCGGGGCATGGTCTGGGTGAAGCTGTGCTACCGCCGCGACTATGTATCTGAGATTTGCGAAGCAAGGGGCTGATGCTCATAACAAAACCATCACCTTCCGCCGACAAAGTGACAGCCAAAGGTGGTTAGCGCAGTGGTATGTGCAACGCAGAGGTACATTTTCTGTACAACCATCACAACCACACGATGAAACATCAGCACAGCTATGATGGGGTTAGTTTGGTTTTGAAAAAGACAGGAAAGGCTTGGTTCCAATAAACGAAACCTGAAGGTTGATTATAGTAGTGAATAGAGGTCCGATCGCCTGCCCTGTATTTCGTGGGCATGCTCATGGTATAAGGTATAAACCGCGTAATGGTGGATCACTACGCCTGCCCTGTACATCGTGGATGGGGGTCCACGCCTTTTGTTGAAAAATTGTGGGACCCGGCGCCTGCCCTGTATATTGTGGACCCCCTATTCACGATATACAGGGAAGTCGGAAAATGGCAAGGGGCACCCGTTTTGATTCTGATGTATCGTAATGTATCAAATTAGCCGCCGGTCGAAATTGGTAGATTCCACACTTCTGAAGCCATGTTACCCATCAATTGAACGCCCTTCTCAAGGGGTTTTGACAGATGGCCACATAATTCAACCTTAATGCACAGAGATCTTTGTTTCAGCAATTGTGTATTCCGAAATTTGACATCTTAACTTGTCAAATCCCACAGCTCAGGCGCCATATAGCATATGAAACGAAAGGTCTCCCCAAAGACCTTTCGCCTGAAATCCACAGAACTCAGCCACACTGCATTGCGCCGTGAAAATCGACGATCGCATTTTCCGACCCTGTTTGAAAATTCGAAATTCCACTTTTCAGCTGCCATGTTGCCCATCGATTGAAAGCTCTTCTCAAGGACTTTTGGCAGATGGCCTTAGATTTCTGCCACGCTGCATGGTATTCTATTTCAGAAATTCCCCAGAATTGGCCAAAAAGAAAGTAACTGCTCAAATATGATTACCACATGTCCACAAACCCTTTTTGGACATTTTTTTGGCACTTTTTAATTTCGGTTCCCCAGACCTTGGGTTGGGCGTCCCAGGCAGCTCAGAATATGTCGCGTTCAGGTCCTTACTAACAGCTTCAAAGTTGAAGATGTTTTTCAGTGCTGTCTTTTCCACATTTTCTGTGCCGGACGGTTTCTTTGCTGCCTGACCAAGGAGGGTGCTGTGGATGGGAACAACAGCAGGACCAGCCTGCTGTTGATCACAATAGCGGTGCAGTGTGCGCAGGAAATCTGCCGTTTGGGGGGTTTGGGGAGGGACCGTTCCAGGATGTTGGCTGCCCGCTTGGCCATTTTCAAAAAAGGGACACTGCAGTTGCGGAGAAGGTGGGATGCTGCAAAGCGGAACACACCAGAAACAGAACCGGAACATTACCCGTATTCAGCCTGAATACGGGCACGGTCCCTCCCCGTAACCCCCCCCCGAAAATTCCCCCCCAATTTTCTGGCGATTTTGGTGGTTTTTGATTTGCAGCCGAAACACCCGAAAATCCCCCAAGAGGGGCGCCAAGGAAAATTTTTTGGGATGTTTTCTTCAATGCATGCGGGCTCTTCACCACCGGTCCAGGTCTTTGGGCTCTTTATTTTTGTCCCAATGTGGACCATCATCGGCATTGAAAACGTCTCCTTAGGCTCTTTAGGCTCAAAGGGAATCCCGTTTCTTTTTGAATGAAGTCCACAAACTCTCTTTGGGAAAATTCCTTCCGTTTAACAATCTCAAACTGATTTGGAGCGTCAACCTTGGGACGCATGACATGGACGCGCTTTTCATGTTCTTGAAGGACCCATGCCTTAAAACCATTGGGGCTGAGCAATATGAACCACCTCCCTGAAGTGAAAAGAGCCATTCCCAGGGCATCACCTGTGACATACTGCAAGAGAGTTTCGAATGCCAGCAGGCATCACATGTTTCATGGGTTGAAGAGCAGTCTGCAAAGGGCCGAAGGTTTTTGACCCGAACCCCCGAAAATTCCCCCCGATTTGGGACAAAAAACACGGCCGCAGGGGGGGGGGAAGTTTAGGGTGAGGACTTGTAACCCTGCGCCTGCCCTGTATATCGTGGATATATACCACGATTTTTGTTGAAAAATTGTGGACCCCTGCGCCTGCCCTGTATATCATGGACCCCCCTTACCCTTATTCAGGCTGAATACGGGAGACCCCCCTAAAAAACGAAAAATCGTGTGTTTTTCCTTGCGTGATGTATACCCGACGAAATACAGGGCAGGCGATCAGACCCCTAAATTCATTATTATAGATATTTTGTGGATATAACCCTTCTTCAGGCTGAATAAGGGTTATATCCACGAAATATGTATAATAATACCCCATCAAACCTGTGAACCCTATTACCACAATCAAGAATACATATATTATTTGAATCAATATTAGAAAACAAATAACCATTTTTACATGAAACAATGCTAACAGTATTGCAACTTGGACAATCAACACAATTTGATCCTTCTGGACATTCTCTACATTTATTCGTTCTATAGATATAGTTGTTACTATGACAATTAGTATATCTCAAAGAATACGCCCAGGATGGCGACACAAGGACACACACGCCCCCACCCCGCACAGATACATAGTCGCGGCGGGTAGCACAGCTGCACCCAGACCATGCCCCGAACGTCACTTTTTGGCCCTCGCCACAGGGAGAACCTTCCTCGTGACTCCCTGTGCGCTTACAGGTCAGCGGTGGCCATACTGAGGGGGTATACAAAGAGGTGTTCGGTGACATGGTTGGAGTTTTAGCGGAAAATGAGCGAGGCTCATCTTCAATACATATATAGATTTGCGAAGCAAGGGGCTGATGCTCATAACAAAACCATCACCTTCCGCCGACAAAGTGACAGCCAAAGGTGGTTAGCGCAGTGGTATGTACAACGCAGAGGTACATTTTTTCTGTACAACCATCACAACCACACGATGAAACATCAGCACAGCTATGATGGGGTTAGTTTGGTTTTGAAAAAGACAGGAAAGGCTTGGTTCCAATAAACGAAACCTGAAGGTTGATTATAGTAGTGAATAGAGGTCCGATCGCCTGCCCTGTTTTCGTGGGCATGCTCATGGTATAAGGTATAAACCGCGTAATGGTGGATCACTACGCCTGCCCTGTACATCGTGGATGGGGGGTCCACGCCTTTTGTTGAAAAATTGTGGGACCCGGCGCCTGCCCTGTATATTGTGGACCCCCTATTCACGATATATACAGGGAAGTCAAAATGGCAAGGGGCACCCGTTTTGATTCTGATGTATCGTAATGTATCAAATTAGCCGCCGGTCGAAATTGGTAGATTCCACACTTCTGAAGCCATGTTACCCATCAATTGAACGCCCTTCTCAAGGGGTTTTTGACAGATGGCCACATAATTCAACCTTAATGCACAGAGACTTTGTTTCAGCAATTGTGTATTCCGAAATTTGACATCTTAACTTGTCAAATCCCACAGCTCAGGCGCCATACAGCATATGAAACGAAAGGTCTCCCCAAAGACCTTTCGCCTGAAACCACAGAACTCAGCCACCACTGCATTGCGCCGTGAAAATCGACGATCGCATTTTCCGACCCTGTTTGAAAATTCGAAATTCCACTTTTCAGTGCCATGTTGCCCATCGATTGAAAGCTCTTCTCAGGGCTTTTGGCAGATGGCCTTAGATTTCTGCCACGCTGCATGGTATTCCGTTTCAGAATTCCCCAGAATTGGCCAAAATGAATGAATGAATTGGCCTTCGGCGCCCCGGCCCCCCCTTATTCTGCCCCAATATGGGTTTTATCCACAAAATATGCATTATATTTATAATGGTTTTGGAATTTAAGTCGCTTAACGACTCGCAAATCTAGCGATGAGTGAACAGCTGAATCTATTTTATATTTTCCTTCTTCTTGAGTGTCCTTTTTTTCGTTTCGCATATTATGTCGGAAATCCCCGTGAAATCTGTGAAATCCCCGCCGTGGGGTAAATCTTGAAGTTCCAGAAGTTCGTTTTTTTCGTTATCAGGTGGGCAGCATGATCTCACCCTGCTGAAATCTCCCTGGTCACCTGTTTCACAGACGACAACACCAATCTGTCGCTCCAGACGTATCAGACAATCTCGTTAGGACGATGGTTTGTAACCTTCATGTTTCCTAACCTGAATCGTGAGGTTTGGATCTTGTATATTGCTATTTCACCAGGTTCAGTCGGCGCTTCAAGGAAATCGTAAAAAATGCCGTTTCTCAATTGCGCATATCGACAAAAAAAAAGCTTAAGGATAAACCAAGCAAAACCAGTAAGGCCAGAGAAATGCTAGGGAGCAGTCCTGCCTGCCTTGTGTGTTTTGCTGTGCTTTTTCAACAGCAGGAGACAACACCTTGCAGCAGGCTTCAGCCAAGAGCCAGCAGCATTTGACACCAGATTTGGCAGACATTGGCGAACTACTTTAGACAGGCAAGCCTAGACTGGCCAGCACAGAAGTCAACAGCACATTTGGCAGCAAGATTTGTAAGTCGCTCTCCTCTGAAACCGTGTTTGGGCCGATTTTGAGTGCCGCAGTCCTCGCCCCTACGCCCCCCTGACGCTTGCCCAAACACAGTTCTTGACATAAAAAGATGCAAGCCCCACTAATCTAACACTCAACAGTTTCCGGGATGGTTTGCCATAATTTTGGCACTTTTGCCAAAGTTTT
>CAAHFI012062036.1:0-15303 GCA_900893395.1 Euglena gracilis | reverse complement strand
AAATCCCGCGCAAATATGGCGAAAGTGTGTGTCGAGGATATCCTTGCTCGACGTTGCGGATGGTGGAGGTGTTCCCACCAGGACATCATCAATGTACACAATTGCAAACAGTAAGTCGCGTAAAACCCATTGAATCATGCGTTGAAACATGGCTGGGCCATTCTTAACACCAATGGGGAGTACCGTCCATTGGTACACACCTTTGGATGTCACGAACGCCGTGATGGATGTGATTCGGGGTGCAAGTGCATTTGGTGAAAACCGTCATCCAGGTCGAAAATTGACTGCAATCGGTGTTCCGATTGTTTGGTGATCAAATCCTCGATCAGGGGGAGCGAGAGGGGAGTATACCTTGTCTGGGAGTTCAGCTACCGGTAATCCCGCACCAGTCTCCGTTTCTTCTGACCATTGGGGTCCAAGAGTTTAGGAACCACAAATGCGTGGGATATCGCTTTTGGAGGGTACTATCCAGTTGCGCAGAAAAGCTTCTCAAATCATTTCATTGAGAGCTTGTTCTCGTTCTCCCGAACAACGAAAACATTTCCGGTGCGTCCGTTTAGCTCCTTCCTGATGCTCAATTTTGCAAACATCGAACGGACCGCGTATCGCCGGGCCGGTGTCGCACGTGTATGCTAGATTTTCCAGTACACCGTTAAATTGGCGGATGATCCGCGAAAAGAATTTTGCTGACTTAGTATGCTGACCTGCACTCTTGATGACCGCGGAAACCGCCAAGGTTCCATCCCTGGGTCTACCGAGCTTTCTCAGCACAGCTAATTCGGACACTCCGAAGGCATCGAAGAAACATATGCGAAAAATGATTTCTTGTAAGGGTGGTAATATTTTGCACGAAATTATTCTCAAAAATCGGTATATTAGTGGGTATATCCCACCAATGAAAACACACATACGATAAATGGTGGAACCATTCTGCTTCCGGAGAGATGGGTATGAGAATAACTCCCTGGGTTTCATCCCGCAGATTTTCTCAACCACACACTCGAGACGTTTTGGTGGTGGGTGCCTCCGTAACACTGCATCACCCCAAACTTTATCAAATGCGTTGGAGTGTTGTGAACAATCACGTGGCAAACGGGCATGCACTTCGGATGAAAAGGCATTCATTTCCAAAGCCAGGTCAAAGGAACAAGCCAATCTTGCGATTTTGGAAAACTATCGTTCCAAAAAAGCGATACTGACCAAAATTGAAAGCGTTACATGTGCGTTTCGCGTATTCTTTCCTCTGACTTCCGAGATGGAGTGAAGAAAAACAATAAATGGATCCACAAACGTACCGGCTGTCTTCCACAACCTCAAGGGTTAATCCCAAGGGAGTTTGGACAGGCTGGGGTTTTCCCCATTCCGCATCAAACCCGTACCAAGTGTATTGTGTGACGTTGGCTTCAGAAATAACGCGTTTTGTGTTTCTAAAAAACCAAGCTAATCCGCGTTGTTGGAGTACTCGGTGTTTCTCCGCGTTTGCGGGCTACAACCAAGTGTATCCTGCAGGTGTGGATTCCGTTTCGGAATTGTGATTAGTTTGGATTTTGAACTAAACATCCACAATCGAAATAAGAGTGGGTGGACATTCTCCTGCAGTGCAAACATTGGAAGGAAGTGTGGTGGTGTGACGGGTGTGCGTCTAAATGGGTGTCGGTGGCATTTGCCGGTGGGTATTGTACAGGTGTGCCTGGATTCGCACAACTGGTGGGAAACGGAGTTGTGGTGTGGCTGGGCAACTACTCGACACCATAATTACTTCAGGCTTTTGTGCTTTCGTCTTGTAACACACTGGACCGACGGGGGTGCCGCTACTCGCTTGCCCTACCTCAGTAGGTATGTCGTTTGGTAGGAGGGAGGCTTTCTTCCTACCCTGGGTGCAGAAAACGATGTTTGGTGTGGTGGATACCGGTGTTGCCATTGTGGGTAACGGTGTCCGAAAACTGGTGGTAGTCATGATGGACGCCAACGGCGATGGTGGTTTGGGTGGCAATGAAGTTGTGGGTGCTGTGCGCAAACCATGGGAGTGGCAAGCCGCAACCAATCGGTGCTGGCGTAAAAATGGGTATCCCAAAATTACGTCAGACCCGTGAATTCCGGACTCGTTACCCCAAATATTGGTGAAATGTCAAATGTCGGTTTCTTGGCGCTTGCCAAGAGATGGGTCGGTATCAACCCCAACCTAAAAAGCAGTGCAATGTGACAACCAGTGTCATTTAAAATTTTAACTTTAGTGAAGAAATATTGAATGCGGAGATCTGCTTGGACGAGTAATTCCATTGGTGGTATGCAAAGTGAAGGGTCTGGCTGAAATACGCTTGCGTGCCAACTTTCACGTGAAACCTTTCCTACTTTGCTCAGCATTCCAAGCGGAAATGTGGGGTGGGGCTTAGGTGACCCGAAATAATTCCGGGTACCGACCTTGAAGGTCCATGGGCAGGGGGGGCAAGGTTGATCAGGTCTTACCTCCATCTGTTCATCACCCCAGAGGGCCGTGCCCTCTGACCTCGGGGGCCTCCACTCCAAGTACGAACCGGCCGGATAGCCGGCAACAGAGTTTTTGGTGGAATAGATGGAATTTAATGTGCGGACCGCCATTCGTGCCTCGTTCAATTCCCCGTCCGAGGTCTCATCCCCCTCCTTCCCGAAGCTGGGGTGTCCTTCTCCAAACAAGATACCTTGAAACCAACTTTTTGCCGTCTGGAGGAGTAACCACGGTCGTCGCGGCGATTAACATGTTTTCCGTAGCCTTGCGGGGTCGAACGACATCTGGGACATTTGGATGAGTGGTGCACACCCTAACCCTAACTGAACAACATTTGTGGCGGGATTCCGCATAACGATGAGAACGGTATTCCGTTATACCGTCAAACCGTCGTGGCGAACGGGTTTCAAGCTGACCATGACCGGTGTACCGGGGTTTCCCCGGTGACACGCGCAAAGAGGATGATCCACGTCGCGAACGAGATCGTGAAGAATCGCGATTGAAATACAGTTTTCGGGTAGGCGGACCAGGTGACCGACCGCGGGAAGGACGGGTTTCCACAACCATCAGGCAATGGTGACTTGGTCCTACTACCGCTAAAGCGGTTCTCCGAAGACCGTGAAACGCCCGATTGACGTCAAAACGCCGAGGAACCCGATCCCCGTGATGAGGTTGAGCCCCTTGCATGCCCAATACACTTTCGTTCCCACGCATTCCCACGACATGTGACCAGATTTGTTTCACAAAAAGAACACTTTATCCTTGCTTTGGTCCGAAAGAAGCTGTTTCCGTGTTTTCGGTCGCGTGGTGGGTGATCTTGGTGACGTGGGTGATTTTTTGCAACGCATTAACCACACCGCAGGATTTCCCGTGGTGGGTTGCGTTTGTAAACCGGAGTTTTTTTTGGGAAAAACTTGTGTGGGCTTGAGTTGCTTTGACACATAATTACAACGTTGGGCAAGGGTCATCTCATGCCCCGCCAACTCATCGCGATGGATATCCTTCACGAGGGATGGTGTGAAATGTAACAAAAACGCACCAAATTGTTCGTGCATTTGCTTCTCGCGAAGTTCACCAACTTCGGAAGCAAGTACATTTCCTTTCCAGGGTAATCCTGGTGACCAAACTCGAGTTGGTTGATGTGTATTGCTTAACCAGGTCATCAAAGGATACACCATTACGTATCACCAACTGGCGTGCGCGTTCTCGCTTCTTGCTCGGCTTGCAATCGATGAATTCCATCTTGACTACCTCGGGATTCGGATTTTGGGTGGGTCCCTTTAGTTCCCAGTAGTACTCCAAGTCCCGAAAAAACTGTTTCCATGTGGTTGGATCCCCGTCCCATTGAGGTTTCACCTTGTTCGCGATTGCGATAGTGCCCTTGATGTCTGTCTGAGTAACCCCTGACCCTCGGTGGTATTCCAGGGGTTTGGTCCGGGTAATTTCTAACACCAAACATATTTCGCATATTTTTCGCTCCAAGTGTACCCCGTGCAGGATCTCCCGCACCAAGTGTAGCGGTGGCAGGATGTTCCTGCGGTAAACGCGAAAAAGGTGGTGAAATTCTCCCAGTGGTGCAGGTTTCTGGCCAAAAACACGATGGGTGATCTGGCATTCCTGCACCCGTTGGTGGTCGGTAGGATCACGAATGCGACACGTGACCAATACCAGGTGTGGGGTGTTGGTTCCTCGCAAGGTTGGAATGTACAAGTTCTTGTTTGAAACTCGATTTTTTGAGCGGTGGACCAATTTCCTCATCAGAAATGTCCTCCGAAAAGTGTGTTTGTGTTGTCGGCAATTGCAAAGTTGGTACAATTCGTGTTTTGGCGGTGTTTGTACCAAATTTGCGGTGGATGTAAGGATTCCTACTCCAGAAACGGTAATTTGAGAAGGCAATTAAGGGACATTTGGAATACCAACCGCAGCGCTTAACGCGTTGGGTAGTGGCACAACAGGAACCGGAGTGGACATTTTGTCCTAACTGGCAGAAAAGTCATGCACCGTCTCTTCCAAATGTTCCACCAGCTGGAGTTTGCCGAACGTATGGTCAACCTCAGCCTCCAATGCCTAATGCGTTTGCGGGAACACAAAAAATCATCCAAGTGTGGCAACTTTTCAGAACACCCCAAATATGACCGAGTGTAGGTCTTGGACAAGTTTTCCTTTGGATTCCTCCACATTCCAGAGTTGACCAGCGAGCGCTTTTACAGCATTTGAAATAATTTGCAACTGGTGAGGTGTTTTGGCAGGGTTTTGCACGGTGGTGCGCTAAATTTCCGCGGTTGGCTTTCCGAACAACGCAGAAATTCGTCCATCCAACCGTGAAACCTCATCTTGCACGGACCGGGCATTCTGATTCACAGATTAATCCAGTTGAATCAAACTCGTGCAAAATGCCTGCAAAGTTTCCTTGTTGTTACCAGGCATTTTGCCATAAAAGGTGCGAAATTCCGGTGACTTGGATATCCGAGCGCGCGAAACATTGGGAAGTGAGCACATTTCTGCTAATGTGGTGGACAACAAGGTACAACGGGTTTACAATTCCCCAGTAGCGGCTTGAACACCCCTAAATTCTGGAATTCGCTTGGAAAGTGCGGAAACAGGCTCCTGCAAAGCGACAACGGTGGCTTTGATACCGCCAATGTCCGTTGGTAATTGTTGCTGCGCGAAATACAACCGTTATGAGCATTCCGCTATTTTTACCTTCAAGGATGTTAATCCATCCTGATTTGCGGCACAATGGCAAGATTTCTGCACCAAGTGTAGGATTCGTTTCTCCAAAATCTGAATGTTTGTACGGGGAACAAAATGTTGTTGCACTTTCTTCTGAAATTGATTCAAATGCTTGATTTACGAGCACAAATGCAAAATCCGTTGTTGGGCTACTTAAAAGAAGGGGCCGAATCTGGCAAAATGTCCAACCGCGACAAAATTACCTATTTCCGGCATTTCGGGGTGGAATTTTGCGCGTGTAATTGTTGCTGCAGTAGGATTGTTGAACAAGATTCCACTTTGGCAAAAAGAAGGCACATACCATCTTGCACATGTAGACACTTGAAATCATTCCGTGTTTCCGCTTCATGCAGTGCTTCACTGACTTGTTGTAAATTTTGTGGGAGTGGGATGCGCAAAAAAATGTGAACACTTTCTCGGAAATGCTGAAGGTCTTTCCCCGCATTTTCAAAATTGTGTTCACAAATATTTGCTGATTTTTTGCGAATAATTCCAGCAATATTTTAGTTTGGTGTGGACAACCCTTTGATTGTCCCCATCAAACTGCAACACTTTGTTGAGATTGGTTACGCATTCCGCAACACATTGGTGGACATGCAAAATTTGCTTGCTCAGCAGATTTTTTCGCCTTGTGACAATGACAAACGAGTCAATGTGTCTTGATGTGGTTGTTGTTTGGGGGGTCGGGAACTGGAAACATGTTTCCATCGAACAGTTCCAGTCACCGCCATCTTCTTCAGGATTGGCCAATGAACTGATCAACAAGTCATAGTCGAATTGATAGTTGGGATTTGTGCGCTGCATCTTCTGAAGCGGGTATAAAGGCAAAAAACCAAAAACTCACAAATAAAAGCAGTGAAACAGGGACCAGGAAGGTTGTATCGCTGATTACCTAAAAGAGCCTCACGAGACCTGTATCCGTGCTTAAAGGTTGTCTAGAGGCCAGGAACAGTACTTACACCGTGTTTCACGGCTCATTACGATACTCACCACCAGCAACCACAGAGTATTATGTGTAGAACCTCTGTGTGGGATCGTTGCCTAAATCTGCTACCAAGTGTACGTCTAAAGCTTTCCATTTCCCCTTTTTGGGACTTTCTGTAAAAGCCTTTCGCTTTCGCCTTGGTGCGCAACATACTTATGGTTGGGAACAATAGTTGGAGTAACAAAAGGTGGTTTTTACATTTTGTTCCCAATTCCCCAAGAGGCAAAGCACAATGCAAAGGCTTCACGTGTTTCCTCCGAAGCCACGTTCAACTGTTCTGAGGGTTTTCCCTCTGGAAAAATCAAACCTTGAAACTTGTAGACAATGAAACAACTGAATCACACCTGTGGGGGAACGAGAGAAAATTGATGACGTGTCCAGGGGCAGATCCCAGTAAGGTCTGCCACTATCGTGCCAGCTGTGGTTTCCACAGTGGTGCGATCGTCACTGAACCCACTCTGCAGATATCCTACAGAGCTTGGACGTGCCTGGTACACAGACATCCCACAAGCCTTGATGGTCCCAGTAGAATGACCATCGAGCGAAGGGGACGAGGGTGACTCGGGTACTGTAAAGCTTCAGTCAGCTTGCTTTGACTCCGCTCTCGTAGGATTTTTTTTTGAACTCTCTGCCCCGTCTACCTTACTCCAAATCCTCCTCTGTTCGCCATCACCAAAAGACTTCTGCTGGCATAACACACAACTATTTGAAGATACAAGGACCAGACTGTGCGAAAACAGGTGAGACATATATACAACAATGTGTAAAATCATGGTAGGAATCTTCAGGAAGTGGTTGGGGCGGTTGGTAGTCAATGGTGGGGGGAGGGCGTTGCGGAACTCCTTTGTGGAAAGCCACCCCCAACGGAAAAACAAGGCCAATAATCAGTCCAGGTTCAGGCACCAGGGTTCACTGAGCAAAGGGGGGTCTCTTGTAATCCACTGCCAAAGGAGGTCGGCGGAGGGGAAGGTAGTCAAAGCCACAGTTTCAATCCATCCCGTTTGTTGGGGAAAACCGCACCAAGTACAGACAAAACGGGGCTCGAAAGACTTGGCTGAAATCTCAGGCGAACGTGTTCTTTTTGGCTTTGTGAACGTGGGCCGTAAAAACCTCTGCATCAACTTTTCACCTTTTTTCTTTTGGTCAAGGAGCAGTGGAAGAGAAATCAAAGCTTCTTACCTCCGCCAGCTTGTGCCGTTTGAGCTTTTGGGGGTTTTTGCTTCCTCTTTCCTGTTTGCTCTGTCTCTTTGGCCTTTCTCTTTCGAAAAAAAAAACGGGGAAAATCCATAATCAGGCATCGTTCTGGGATCTCACTGACATGAGCTTTAGTTCCAACAGAAAGAAAGTCAACGAACAACAAAATTAAGAACTACAACTCTATATTAATCAAATTGTTAAACAACAACATCATTTTGAAATTGATCATGATGCGTAACATCATGATCTTGAAGAGGAAGTAACTTGTTGTTGGTGGTGGTCTGGTGCTGGAGAAACTGTTGGTTGAATCATGAGCTGGCGAAACTGGCATTCGAATTAAGGCCGACTCCACTCACAGGTGCAAGACCTAAGTGCCTCTGGCCCTGTAGCTTCTGTAACCCAGACGCTCTACTCCTCAGCAGCTGGGCTGGAATCTTAAAAAAACAGGGGTTATTCTGTTTTCTTAGCTGTTTGTACGTGCTGGGTCAGTTTCTGATGTCCAAGGCACCAAGTTTCATGGAAGCCGTTTGACTGGTAAAACTGGGCTGGGTTGGGGATTCACATTCTTCTGCACTTTCTTCAAAACACCAGGCAAACCATTCTCCTGAATGTAATTCTCAACAACTAAATACATCCTACCACCTGGCGAAATGAAACTTCTGAATGGTTTCCATGTGGATTAATGCACTGGATAGTTTTCCTATTTTGTCAAAAACCGCCAACCGTTTCTGAACGTGTGATACAAAATGGCTTCAACATTGTTAAAACATATTTTTGCTGCTTCAATTTCTGAAAACTGTCTGGCTGTTTTTTGCAATTCTGAAACACATTCTGAAGTAAACCTGCTGACTTTTTCTGGATGTGACTATGAATCCGGGGAAAATATACTCTGCTGAAAAATCTGCAGCACAAGGCTGCAGCACTGGGCCTACAGGCCCAGGCACATCAACATGTTGAAGTTAAACTTGTGGAACAACAGCAGCAATATCAACATCGACATTTTGAGTATCAAAAGCAAGATATTCAGCAGCAGGTGCAGCAGCAAGCTGCAAAGGACCCTCAGGACCACTCTTTCTCAAGTTTTATTTCTGAAAGTCGGCCTTTTTTAATCTTTGATTCACCTTCATGTCGACCAACTTGAAAATTTGAATTCTTGGACTTGAAACTTGATTGTGGGCCTCGGGCCTTGCCTGTAGGATCCATCTGAGAAGAAAAAGGTTGAGGAACGTGGTCTTTCTGGGAATGTGGTGCTTTTGGGGTTTCTGGTGGTTCGTCGCGTGCGCTCGTGTCTGCGTCGCGTGCTCGTTCGGCTGTTCTTCGCTTCGCGCTTCTGGTCTGGCCTTGTTCTGTTGTGTTCTGATTGTTGTTGTGCGTTCGTAGCGTGCGCCTCTGTGTGCGCCACTTGCGCATCGCTGTTAGCTACATTTGTCTCGGTCGTCTGTCTGTATTACCTGTGAGTGAACCAGGCGGCTGTGCACCATCAAATTCCTCACCCTCCTCTGACAACAACGAAGTGTCGTTGTGTAGGTTATGGACAGAACCCCAGCATTTCACTTGGCAGGCGAAACTCTCACCAAACCTCCCAATGATGGAGATGCCCAAAATTTCAAATAGTTGTAGTGTACTTGAAAAACTTTGTTGGTTCCAAACCACGGACTGGCGAAAAGGAAGGGAAAAGTGCTGCTGAATGCCGAGTAAACCGCACAAAGTTGTAAAAAACCGCAGATAGATCAAGTGATCTTGATTATTTACGATTTCGTAAACCCATTAAGCAGAAACATTTCTCCAGGAATATGGTCCCAAAATGTGAGCTGTCAACCCTGCTTTCTGGCGTGGAATGGCTACTTTGTATCCACTCAGCCTACACGACAACAAAAAATTAATCGTCTATGAAGAGTAAAACTGTCAGGGGGTACGAGGAAACAGTCCATAGAACCAGGGGGGGTACCTCTGCGCGGTTTCAGAGCCTGAAAATTTTGCACAGTTGTGACATTTGTAAACAGCGCGAATATAAATCTTTTCACTCAGGGTTGTGCAGTATCTGCGACACACCAGTGAAAGAAGTTTGGGAGCCCCGGGGTGACCGTGGTTGTAATTGCTCAAAATGACATCATCAACAGGGTCTTGGGGTATACAATATTTACAAACAGAATCTTTCCACAAAATAATCTGTAACACATGAGAGTAATTATCTATGGCTTCACCATTACGAAGCGTATTCACTTTGGTACTGTTTACAGGGTCACGCGAATAATCCTATTCGCGGGAAAATGGTTGAATTTGACGGGGTCCGGCAGTTCGTCCACGCAGGCGCCTCCCACGCAATGGTGAAAGGGCGATGCTGCATCCGGGGTCCCAGGATAATACCAGTGGGCTGGGCTGAGAGGATCCGCCACTTTTTGCGTGTGACCTGGGTTAAAATTACCAGCAGGTTAAGTTGGCTCAAGACCTCATGCCATCGGCATCTTCTGCCAACTGACGACGTGGCTTTGTTCAGGTCCTCGGTATACCAGTGTTGAAGGCGCTCATGATCCGTCAACACGAGTATCTGGACCAGGCTGCTGGCTATCCAGCTGCGGAATTTTTGGAGAATAAGCACAATGGCATATGTCTCCTTTTCGCGAATGCACCATTTAGTCTGTCCTTTCACGTTGTCGCCCTGTAGTTAGCTTCCTGCTGAAGAAAGCCACATGTCGAAATTCGTTTGCCGCATTATGTTGGCTAAGAACCCTGCCAACAGCGTAATCGCTGCTGTGGACCTCCAGGACATACGGTTTGTATGCATACGCGATATCGAGAACCACGTTCTCGAGGTCCAAGTCCTTGATGTTATTCAAGGCCCCGGGCATTTGGTCATCGCAAATGACTTTTGCGTTCAGATCTTTCAGCTGTCTGGTTAGGGGTACCGTTATTTTAGGAAACGTTTTCACCCTGTAGCTAGCTTCCTGCTGAAGAAAGGCACGTGTCGGAGTTCGTTTGCCGCAATATGTTGGCTAAGAACCCCGCCAACAGCGTAATCGCTGCTGTGAACCTCCAGATCATATGGTTTGTATGCGTCCGCGATATCGAGAACCATTTTCTCGAGGACCAAGTCCTTGATCTTATTCAAGGCCGCGGGCATTTGGTCATCCCAAACGACTGTTGCGTTCTGATTTTTCAGCTGTCTGGTTAGGGTACCGTTATTTTAGGAAATATTTCATGAAAATGGCGTAATATTGGGCTAATCCCAATAATGCCTTTAATTGCTTTAAGATATTAATGACCTCAGGAGTCCATTTCTTAGTGGCCTCCATCTTACTGTATGTGGCGTAACGCTGCCCGTTGCTCAGGATATGCCCACAAGACTTAAACATTTTGCGAGACACCTGCATTTTAGAACCCTTCACAAAAAGCACGTGCTTTGTGAAAGCGGATATAACCGTCCGCACATCGCGATAATGCGAGTCGAGGGTATACTGGCACGTTTTGGCGGATGGCGGTTGGGTTCCCACCAGTACATCATCGATTTACACCAGAAGAAATGGTAAATCGCGCAAAAACCACCGAATCATGCGCTGAAACATGGCTGAGCCATCCTTAACACCCATGGGGAGTATCGTCCATTCCTACTCACCCTTGGATGTCACAGATGACGTGGACGGTTGTGAATCAGGATGCAAATGCATCTGATGGAAACCGTCTTCTAGATCAAAGATTGACCACAACCAGTTATCCGATTGTCTGGTGATCAAGTCCTTGATCAGAGGTAACGGGAAAGGGTTATCCTGCGTTTGGGAGTTCAGGTACCGGTAATCAAACACCAGTATCCACTTTCTCACCAGACTGGTCAGCAGGTTTGGGCACCACAAAAGCATGTGATTTACACTCGCTCTTGGAAGGGATAATCCTCTTCCGTTGGATGAGCTTCTCAATGATCGCGTTGGGAGCCTGTTCGCGTCCACCTGAACAACGGAAGAATTTAAGGTGCATGTGTTTATCACCATCCTTGAGCTCGATGTTGCAAACACCGAACGGACCGAAATCGCGGGGTCGATGTTGCAGGCGTAAAACTGGGTCATCCAGTACACCATAGAATTCGCAAGTGAGTCGAGAGCTATATGCAGCAGACTTGGGGTGTTTGGTCAGCACTCTCAATGACCGCAGAAATCTGCCTTGAGGGCGTGATGGTATCCCCATTGGTACCAAGGTATCTTGGCACACGCAAATCGGCTATTCCGAATGCGTCAAAGAAACAAACGCAACAAACAATTCCTTTAACAGATGGTAATAATATACCGCAAAAGTCCTCGAATAGAGGTACATCAGCGGGTAAATCCCACCAATGAAAACACACAAAGGATAGTTGGTGAAATCAATCCGCATTCTGATTGACCGGTCCTCGCGCATCATCGCGGAGGAAGCCTGTTGTCATACGGTGACGTCGAAGCGAACCATGGACCGTGGGTCCTGCCTGGTCCCGACCACACAGACCTTGAGACGTCCTGCGCAGCAACCGCATGGACGACCTCTTCGTCGTCCAGGTGGTAGATTCTCCCGCACGACGTCCGGTGGGTTGCGGCCTCTCACAGTCGCCGTCAAGATGGTGCTGCGTTCAGTGCACTCTCTGCGGTACCCAGAACGTCACGCCGAGCGCCGTATGGTGAATATACCACGAATCCCTGTGTGCCGACCTGCTGGAGGCGAAGTGCGAGGCGCGGAACGGCGGGGGGGGGCCAACCCACCCACCCGCCGGGGCTAGGCCATCCTCACTGACGGCGACGTAACCCCTCGCCGGGGCCTTCATCGCTGTCCGAATACTTGCTGGACCCCCGGTGGGTAACGTGGACACTCCGCACACTGAACCTCTTGGAGGAGCACGGGCCGGTGGTGGATGCCTTTGCGGACATGCAAAACTGCCAGTTTCCAGCCAACTGGGACGGGACCACGGACGCCTTCAGCAAGTCCCGGATTCGGAGGGAGGCCCTTTGGATGAAACCGTCCTTCCGAGACCTCCCCCGTGTAATTCAACATGACCTGCAGATCGGCATCCATGCCGTCATCCTTGCTCCAGAGTGGTCGCCTGCCCTCCCCTGTTGCCCAGGGCTCCCCTCTTCCGGGTTCGCGGCACTGCGCTCCTTCCTCATCCACTTTGGCATACCTCGGCCTTCAACCTGCCTGTCGCTTTTCCGCCGACGGATCCTCCCCACGGAGTACAAGACCACACCACGCCGGAGATTGCCGAGCCGCTGGTGTCGACAACTCTCGCATTGACAAGAGCCCCCCTACCACGCCGCCAACGCATACCTCCATACCTCCGCTCCCTGGACCTGCAGCCTTGGACGGAATGGGTCCTCGCTGACCCAACCGTGGGGTGGCCATTCCAAGTGACAGCGGGCGAACGCACCTTCTACGTTTGGGTCGATGGCCTGTGGGACACACGGTTCTCCACAGAGGGATCATGCACCTGCTGTGATGGGTCCCACTGGCCCTGGGAACAGCGTTGTCTCCTGCCCAAGTCGGCCGTACCCATGACCCAGAAACACCAGCCAACTAAAGTATTTACACCACAATGTCGTCGCTGTCGCATCTCCCTGATGGGAGAAAGACACTGCCCTGTCTGCTCGGCACTGGCAGGCCGGGAAATCTTGCTGACCTGTGGCGACATCCACGAGCACCAGGGTCCTTGGCGTTGTGAACCTGCCGGAAACCTACCCAGCTGCGCGCCCCCCAAGACCGGCCGTGGGAGCCTCTTGTCTTGCGGGGACATTGAGAGAAAACCAGGTCCACCCGGAGGACGAAAGCGGTGAGCCACTTCTGTAGTTGCGTCGGCGGACCCGCCTCGCGACAGTGCCACCGACTTAGCACATCCCGCAGACTACACGCCCGCGGCCGTAGTGATTCACCCAAGTGGCAACAACTCAGATCGCGGTCACGGCAGCCCTCGCGGAATTTTCATTCCGCTCCAACCGGTCAATATCCAGAAGGTCCTCGTCTGCCTCACCACACAGTTATTCATGCACCTGCGTCAAAACAGCACGACATCCCCGAAACCCTCTCTGACGTGGTCCTGGAATACGTCAACCGGCAAACCGTGGACAGCCTGTTCACCATCCTCGTCTTCCCCGAGTTGGCGCTTCGGACAGTTCCAAGCAGGACGCGAGGCCTCGAAATACCTCGCCACCACGTTGACACAGCGTGTTCAACTGTTCTGCCAAGGCGGCTATGGGACGTTGTTGACAGAGCTGAAAAACGCCACCCGCCTCACACCGGCTTTCATCGAGAGACGGGGAACCAAAAAGGCACGCACCGAGCCCTCCTCCATACCGGCGGCTACGCTCCACCGTGCTGGCAGGCTGGTGGGGGAAGGGGGCTCCGCTAGGGCCCTACAGGTTGTCCTATCCGACGGGACCCACCGCTCGTCCGATACGGCTGTCTGGGCCAAACTGCGGGAATCGCGCCCTGCTGGACGTCCAGTAAGCCTCGACGGTCTGCCCGGTGCAATGCCACCGTTCCCGGATGGGCAACAGGTGAGGTGGGAGGAGCTCCGTCGGGATGCAATCCTCCGTTTCCCTCGCACCTCCTTGCCGGGCCCGTCAAGCCTGCGCCCCTGCCACCCACAGGACGCCGTACGCCGCCCTGGCCAGGGTGCCAGCCTCCTCACGGCGACGGGGAAGCTCTCGTCTAGGTGAGCAGATGACAAACTGCCTGCTAATCATGGTCCCTGGTGGTGCGCTTCCAACCTTACTGTGGTGCGTAAAATGGACGACGGCGTCCGCCCCTTTGCGGTGTGGCACACCATTGGACGGCTAGTCGGGAAAGCCCTCCTGCACACCGGCGCAGCCAAGGACCAGGTGACCCGGCTGATCCCCCTGCAGGTGGTGGTCGGGTCCCCAACGCCTCCGAATCAGTCGCCATGGAAACCCAAAGCATGGTCAGGAAGCTGGACCCGCAAGGGAATTGGGCCATCCTTCAGGTGAATCTGAAGAATGTCTTCAACACCTTGGACAGGAATGTCCTGCTGCAGGAGGCGCAAAAACGCACTCAGGCGCTCTTCAGCTAATTGTGCTTCGCCTATGCGTCGCGTCCTCGGCTCCACGCAAGGGACGCATCAGGGCTGCCCCCTGGGACCCATCAGCATCGCAGTGGGCCTACACACAATCAGCAAGACCTTCAGACGGCAAGCAGAGCTGTTCTGGTCCTCCTGGTGTCTGGATTACGGGGTGCTCGTCTGTGAACACAAGGCCCTACAGAAGTGCCTCGAGTACCTTCGAAATGAATGAGCACGCACTGGGGTCCAGATGAACCTGGCGATATTCGTCGTATGTGGCGCAGCTTCCGGCGCACTCCCCAACCGAGATAATTTTCAAGTCGTACCCTGGGCCGAGGGCTCGGGGATCACTGTCTTGGGATGCCCTGTGTATTTCCGACCACGTCAGGACACACAGTAGCAGCTTGGATGGAAGCAACGACAAAGCTGGAACAGGCTGCGGGCCTGGACACCTCAGTCGCTGACCCGCAGGTCTCGCACCACCTCCTCAGGTCTTGCCTGGATGGTTGCAGTGTCAACCACCTCCTACGCGCCTCCAACTCCTACCAAACGCAGAGCGAAGTAACTCAGTGTGGACACGATCTTCGGGGCCTTCGAAGGCATCATGGGCCAAGCCCTCAGCACAGACCACTTCCTGCAAGCTTCGCTTCTGCTATCGCAAGGGGGTTGTGGCCTCCGTACTCGTCCAAGACCTATACTTGGTTTTTAAAGAGTTACCACAGTTGGAAGAAAATTCCCGTTACCGCAAACGCATTAGGCATGTGGAGGCTGAGGTTGACCGTATTTGCAGCCAACTCCAGCTGTTGGAACATATCGAATTATGGAGTACCAGATTACCCATCGGGTTTGCGGCGGGAAACTCGCCCCACCGGGATA
>CAAHFI012061624.1:0-17425 GCA_900893395.1 Euglena gracilis | reverse complement strand
ATTCGACTGAAATCCAAAAAATGGAATTTCAGTGATTTTCCAAGCCCCAAGGCCATTTAGGTCAAATTGTTGGTTAAGGACCCCTTAACACTCCCCCACTTAGAAAAATCTCGGGAGATTTTGAAAAACGAAGTAAAATGAGGGGTCCGAACGAAAGAAACAAGTTGGGGGGGCACTTTCACCCGTGTTTGTGTAGCGGATGGTCAGAATGCGTAACGTTCAAATAACTTCGAGTGTCGAGCAAAGCGAGGGGGGGGGCGGCCCGAGGGCACGCTTACCCCACGAGTGTGGCACGGTGCGGCGCACGTCGCAACGGCGGCAACGGGCAAGCGGTCAGCCGCGTGCGTCGCCGCACACCAACGGGGGAGGGCTTTAGAGGCCCCGTACCACCCCACCACCGCGTCGGTCTCCTCCACGATGGCCTCCACCCCGCGGTGAAAGGATCCGCGTATGTGTAAGTCGTGTGTTGTTGCAATGTGGCTGGGGGTCAAAAAGAAAGGGGGGGGTGTATTGGGATAGGTCGTCTCACAGCCCGTCTTGCCAAGGGTTGCGTTGCAACTCGAAAGTTGCACGGCAAGCCTTAACAAGCTCAAATGCACACACTCCCCTTTCTGATTTTTGCTTTTTTTTGTCCTTAAGGAACTTTCCGACTTTTTTGAACGTCTTTTTTTGTGACGTCTCTTGAACCAAACCACCTTTGTGGTTTACCGCTTTTTTGTTGTTGCGCAACTTTTTTTGTTTCCACCTCTTTATCCAACCGTTCAACCATTTATTGATTGCTTTGTGTGTGTTCGTGTGTCTCTCGATCTGTTACCCGCTGCAGACGAGTACCAAAAATCAAAAGATCGAAAAAGAAAGCGACCCCGCAACCCGCGGGACCGATTCCCCACGAAACTTGGCGCCTTGAAAAAACTGAAAAAACTGAGAAATGGAGAAAACCCCTTGACTTCTCAAACGGAACCCTCCCGAATTCTCTTTTTGAAATACGCCATGAGGTCGATTTTCAAATTTGCTCCTCGGCGTAAACAAAAAATTCTCGGGCGTAACGATGGAAAAAATGCCCGATGGGTTCCCAAGTGTTATCCGATTCATCCCAACCCTTCCATTTCACAAGAAATTGCCATTGTCCATTTGGACCTTTTCTATGTGAAATAATTTTTTCCACAACATATTCTCCGGGGGTAGCTTCCACATCCTCGGTTTCGCTTTGGTAAAAATTCAATGGTAGGGGTTCTCCAACAAATTTGTCTTCCACATGCAATTTCAATTGTGTGATGTGCACGCTTTGCATTACACCAGGTTTCACCTCAATCTGGTATGAACCTTGACCCAAACGTCGTTTAACCTCACAAGGACCAACCAACGGCTTTTCAAGTTTGCTTGCAAATTGGATGGACGCAAATACCAAACTTTCTGCCCAATGTCCAAAATTGGTTTTTCAGCCCTTTGAGAGTTCAAAGCCTCAAAACGTTGTAAATGAAGGGCGTTCAATTTTTCAGCAATTTTTGAATCCAACTCGGACATTCTTTTGAAAAAATCTGAAGCTTCCTCCGCTTCGCGGGAATGGGAAGAGGAAAACCGGCCAATGGCATGTTTCGTCCAAAAACAATTTCATAGGGGATAAGCCACTTGGCCCAGGGATGTTATGAAATTTCCTCCTCACCAATGGCAAAATTTCAACCCAATTTGTGTCCATCTCGTCGCAAACTTTCCGAAGCCATGTTTTAAATTCCTTTCCTTGCACTTCCGCCCTACCGTTGGCTTGATGGTGATACGCTTGCGCCTTTGCGCTTCGTATCCCCATGCAACCGCACATCGTGAGCCACCATGCCCCTGAAAATTGGGGGCCTTGGTCACTCGTGATGACCGTTGGCAAGCCAAATAAATCCAACCACCGATTAAACATTTCCTTAGCCACCGCCTTAGCCGTACACCCTTTTCTCCTATGGGGTGTTACTATTGTCCAACCGCTTAGGCGATCTACACAAACCGCCATGCAATCAAATTCTTGCCCGTCAAATTTTACACGGGGCATGTTAAAGAGGTCGATCGAAACACTTGACCCCAAAAATGGTGGTATGATGGTGGGACGCAAAGGCCCCTTCAAAGAAAAACGTGGGGGGCTGTGCGCTTGACAAATTTCGCACATTTTAGAAACCGACAAAGTGATTTCTTTGCCCCCACCAAAGGTGAAAAATGAAAGTGTTTTGTCATTTCCAACCACAACCTTTCCCCACCCACATGTCCCACGTGGGCGTGGTACTCCGGACAAAAGGTCCAGTTACACCGGCGGGTACACACAAAAGTCCTTGGAAAAATAGCCGGTTGTCCAAAATTTGAAAATTTTCAGGCCAATTTTCCGAATGCGGTTTGTGTACCTCCTCCCAAATATCCTTAAAATACGCACACCGTGCATACAAAGTGGACCAATCCCGGTGCATCACAGGTTCCTTGGACAAATTTTCGTCCTCCCCCCTTGATTTTCTGGGCTATCAAGGGGAAAATGCTGCCCGGGAAAGTTTTCCGTCTCCCCCCTTCCTCCACTTCATTGCCCATGGTATCCACAGGGGAGATCATTTTTTCCAACACCGAAATCTGCCTTGAAAAATCAAAATCAACAACTTCACCGTTTTTGTGCAAGCGAACAACCATGCAAGCTCGTTCCATTTTTTTCTCGTTTTCCAAAATTTCAGCCATTTTCTTTCATCCTCCTCCGACCCATGCCATGAAACATCCGCAAAACTTTGTGATGCGGGGTAAGCCCACCTTGTCATACAATCTGCGGGTAGGTGTTGCTTACCGGGTACATACGCTACGTTTAGCAAAAATTTGCTGAGTTTTTGGTGCCACCGTGCCCTTCGGCTTGACGGTCCCGCCGGGTCCGCAAGAGTCTCGGTGACCCAAGACTCAAGGGCCTTGTGGTCCGTCAAAACGAGGACCGGTTGTAGGCCTATCCACCCTGCCCATTTTTGAAGGGCGGATACAACCGCGTATGCCTCCTTATCCTAATGTCCCAAGTTTTTTCTTGGGAAGGGGTCAGTTTCCGTGACATGAATGCCACGGGAACCGTTTTCCCTTCCATGGCTTTTTCCTTACTTAATTCCACCTCACCTACGGGAAGTTGTTCCAACACCGCACCAATGGACCTACCCGATGCATCCACCTTCAAAATAAAAGGTCGGTCGGGGTCGACAACTTGTAACGACAACCCCTTAACCAACGCCTTTTTTGTTTCCTCAAAAGATTTCCTACTTTCATCGTCCCACTTAACCGGGACTTTGGAACCGGCCTTGCCCTCCGCACGACCAACCCGAAGTTTGTCTTGGAGGGGGGCTGCCAACTCAGAAAATTTTTCAATGTAGGAAGAATAATGGTTGGCAAAACCACAAAATGCACGAAGACCGGTAATTGTTTGGGGTAGCTCCCATTTTTCCACGGCCAACAATTTGCCGGGGGAAGGTTTCCTTAGGCCGTCTTTCAAAATATGGCCCAAAAACTCAACCTCCTTTTGGAAAAATTTGCACTTTGAAAATCTGGCTACCCATTGTTTTTCACGGAGCAAGTCCAAAATGGTGCGAATTTCAGAATCGTGCCTTCTCAAAAGTTGTTCCGTACCCAAATTTTCTTGGGGGGTACCAATGAGAATATCGTCGATATAGCCATCGGCGATTTCTCGTGCGGGGGCAAGTGTCGCTTCCAAATTCCTTTGACAATATTGCACACCGTTTTTCCAACCCATTACAACCACCTTCCATTGCACCGTTCCTTGGGGGGTGTAGGTGGCGGTAATTTGCCTTGAATCGGGGTGGAGGGGGATTTGATGAAAAGCATCCACCAAATCGATTGTTGAAAAAATTTGTTTTTTGCCTTGGCGAATCAAAGGCTCCTCCACCCGGGGTAAAGGGTATGCATCATCCATGCATTGGGAATTCATGTAGCGGGCATCGACCACCCCCCTCCATTTTTTGTGTAAGGGGGCTGTGGGGGTACATGCGCTTTTTTCACGGGAAACGAGGGCATACCCCATGGACCCTCACAAGGCTCCACCTTACCTTGCCTTAACCATTCCGTGGTTATTGCTTTCATTGCATCCAACCTTTCACCCATGAGTTGCATTGGTCTTTGCTTTTTTGGTTGAGCGCCCGGCTTCAAAAAAATACGGGCCTCACAATGCGGTCCTCTCACGGGGGGTTGGGCTTCACCTCATCCCCAAAAACCAAATCTTTGTAATCCTCAAAAATTTTTGGCGCAACTCATCGACCAAAGGTTGGAACTCCCCCACTCACTCGGCTCCGAGTGAGTGGAAATTATTTCGTTAGTTAGTTCAACCGATTCCTTTAACCGTTCACACACCTCCATTAATTCCTCCTCACTTAGTTCCTCGTTTTTCTCTCCGACAAAACTTGGAACGTGAAACTGAAATTTTTCCACCTCCCACACTTGCCCAACTGAAATTTCGGGTCGTGAATCAAACAAGTCGGATTTTGTGCCTTGGGAAAAATCGGCAAGCTGAAAATTTTCGTCGATAGGCCGTTGAACCCATTTTTTCTTCCCTTTCTTTGAACGGGGGGAAGAATTTTGCACAAATCCTCTTTTTTCACCTTTCGTGAATTTTCTGGGAAAATCTTTCACTTTTGAACCGGGGGGTAGTGTCTATGATATCCGTTTCAACCCTCCCCTCAGGTTCCTCTTCAATCAAAAAATGAGCAACATCAATTTCCTTCAAAGGCCAACTCCGTATGTACCGCACTCCGTCGTTGTCGGCAAAAAGTCCATTTTCGTGGGGCAACACTCCCAATTTATTTTTCCACATCCATGGAAACCCCAAAATCAGGTCAACGTGAATTTCTGCCTCGTGGAAAATTCCACAAATTTCCAGGGGGCATTTTCCGTAGTCCCCTTTTTTTGTGCCAAAAATTTCAATTTTAGCTCCAACTCATGCTCCCCACCCGGTAGGGAATCGCCTTTCACGGTGACCAACCTCAAAGGTTCTTTTGCGGGGACCATCAATTTTTCAAAAAGTCCCAACCTCACCAAATTTGTTTGGGCACCCGTGTCAGCCAAAGCCTTCAAAATTTTGTGTGAACCATCGGGTGCCGTAACATGAACCGCCATCACCAATTGCGTTCGACCTGATTTTTTGGTTAATTGACCCAATTCTGAAACTTTCACCGTTTTAAGTTGCTTAGGGTCCAAAACAATTTCTTTTTCGTGCATGTACAAATCTGGTCGGTCATTGGTCGTTAGTGAGGGGGTACCCTGGGGGTAACACCGAACCCTCCCCCTTTGGAATATGCCTCTCCTCCAAACGTTTCCCTTGCACCAAAAGTTTGACCAAATTTTCAGGGACTCGATATTTTTGTTTAGAGTCACTCCATAATTGTTTCCACCCAAACGGTGAATGTGTCTTTTGGTACCGGGGATGGTGAACTCACACCAAAAACCCGGACACAAACGGTTTTGCAACCCCTCCACCGTTCCCCAAATACGGGTGGGCTTTTTGTAGCCCCAAGGGCTAAATTGGCAATAATCAACATCCAAAAAATTCAGCCCTTCCATAAATTCACGGTCCTTCAAAAGGCCGTTTCGGGGATTTTCAATGTACCATTGGGGGGTTGTAGAAAATTGATGATGGAAAGTGTCCTTTTTGCAAGAGAATCGGCATACTCCAAATTCCTTTCACGTGTGGTGAGACTTTGGCTATATTCCGTACAAGGAACGGATGCGAAAATCAAGTCCACGTCCCCTTTTTTGAGAAATTTTTCCAAAGGCCATGTCAAAATGTCGGCCAAAATGTGGGGCTTTGCACGGGGGTTCACATCTAGTGTCAAAACCTCAAACCCACATTTTCAAGCGTTTTGGCCACAGATTTTGTTCCTGAAAATAAGTCCAAAGCCTTTGGCTTCTTGGATGACAAAAATTGTTTGACTTTTTCCATGGAAATGTTTGACGGTAGCGCAAAATTTTTCTGCGACAAATTTTGCGTGGGGGGCACTTGGCCAGGAGTGCCGCCCCTTAGGCACTCCCGGCCCCCTAACACGAGGGGGACCCACCCTTGGCCCCTTTTCCTTTTCCTCCTTTGCCACCACCCTTTCCTTGGCCCTTGAAAGTTTGCCAACCTTTGCCTCCAAAATTGCCTTTACCACCCCCTTGCCGCGTCCTCCCCCCCTTGGGCTTGGGGCCCAAAATTTCGTGCGGGGGGCCTTGATTTGCATCCGGCAATTTTGCCCAACACTTAGCGGCAATATGCCCCATCTTACCACAACGTTCACACGGTGCTCTGATTACACCTTCGTTGCTTTTTGTTGTGGGGGTGGGGGTAGGGAGTGGTGCTTCTTCCACTTTTTGAATGGAAACGGGGGATTCGAAATTTTTGATGTGTCCCCCCCTCCTTTTCGTTTGAGAATTTTGAGAAAAATTCTCATTTTCCGTTCCCGTGGAAACTTCTGTCACCCTCATCCATTGGGGGGTTTGATTCCGTTCCGGGGGGAACCACGCCGCTTAAATTCAACGGCTTGCTCCTTTTGCGTGAGCCATTTGTGCATCATTCCCATGATTTCCGTGGGGGGTAGTTGAAATTCTTTGGGGGAAACTTGCAATTTTTGCCCGTTTGACAAATTTCGTCCATTGAGTGAAAGAAGCAAATTTTTCTCCCTTGCCGACCCAACCGTCACCTCAAAATGCGTCCCCAAAAACACCACGGAGACAAAATTTAACGTGGCTCCCTCCAACGCACTCACCAAAATTCCTTGCACTTGGTGGGATCCACCAAGGGCAAATTTCTTACCTCCACCACGTTAAAAAAATCACTTCCCCGTTCTTGTTCCCTGACAATTTTCTCGTTGTAAAATTTGGGAATTTCCCGTCTTAGAACCCGATACGCGTCGGCGTCGGTCACATCTTTTGCAAAATTTCTCAACATGAGAAAATCTGTCTCAAAACGTTTCCAATCCTCCCTAGTTAGGTCGTTTTTGTACTTGAGGCGAATTTCTTCAAATTTTTGCCTTGCACAATTTCCTGCCCCACTTAAATTTTCTTTTTCCAACAAATCCCAAGCTTGTTGAAAATTTGTGATCATTCCCGTCCCCCTTAGGAGCCTCAAACGGTCTCCATCGGTTTCATTTATGGAGGAAATCAAAAGTGAAAAGAGGTCTTGGTCGTCGGTTGGACCTCTAGAAAGTCTTTGCACATATTCTTTCCAACGAAAGCGAAAATCAGGCCAATCTTCGGCGTGGCCAGAAAAAATTTTGAGTTTTGCCTCTTTTGCAACCATGGCACTCAAGGGGGATCCAACAAAAATTGGATTTTGGCCTCCAAAATTGGCGCCTCCTCCCCCCCCATCCCCGCCCCCACCCCAATGGGTAAAATTTGCACCGGAGCAACAACGGTCGGACCTTTTTGGGTTGATTCGACGGGAAAGCCCAACACGTTGATGGTGGGGGGGGCACATGAAGGGGGTACCTCACTTGTGAAAGGTGCTTGTGCACCGGGGGACCTACTTGCACGGGACCGTGGGAAACCAAATTCTGAGCGAGGGGGGAGAAACTGATGGGGGTTGGGTCACGGGAACGTGTAGGGTGTGGCTTTGCCAACAGGGGGTAGAGACCACCTTATGGTGCTCCTCCCCTTTGGGCAAGACCGCCACCCCAACACTGTTGCCCGAAAAAGCCGCTCCCCCTACCTCTGGGCCTAGGTTGCCCGAGTAGGGAGCGACGGGGGGGATGTTTTGAAAATTTTCGAAAACCAACCCACTCACCTCTCGAGAGGGGATTGAGAGGGTATCGGTCTCCGCCTGCTTGGGTGGTCGAAGTTCCCTCCTACCCAAAAAGCCAAAACCCAACCCATAGGTGCTTGGGGTTGCCGTCGTTGTTGACCTTTCCGATCCTGTTGGGGCCTCCCGCACCGCCACCACAGCGGTGGGGGGAAAAGGGCCCCCGGACACCGCGAGAGCGGCGGTGCCGGGGTTGGGGGTCTCCCTCCCCATTGGTGGTGTGTTTGGATTTTGCCCCCATGGACCATCCAAATTCATGGCTTGGGAGGGGGGGAGGCTTGTCCACATGGGCCCCCCACTCCAAAACCTTGGGCGAAAACCCGTTCATTCACACCCTGATTTTCCAACCGCGCAATTTTTTGCTCAAGTCCAAAAATGTGAGCGGAAACGCCTTTCTGAAAATCTTCAACCCTGGACAAAATGGAACCAAAGGCCTTTTGACTTGCGTTTCCCAAACTCAAAACTTGTCGTTTCACTCCAAAAAGTTCTTGCCGTTTCTCATTTTCATCACGAGAAAACTTTTGGTGAATTTGTGCCAAAATCTGATCTTGGTGCTCAAGTGAGCTTTCCAAGTTTTGAATGCGGGGGGCAAAGTCCATTTTCTTTTCTGGTGATTCCACCCGCATTTTTTCGTCAATGTCCACCTCCATTGCGGCAATTTGTCCTAACCACCTCCATTTGTTCTCAAAATTTGAAACCTCCCAGAAATTTGGTCAAAAAACTTTTCATAAAGTTTTCTTTCATTCTGACCAACTCCACATGTTGATTTAACATTCCTGAGATGGTTTCTTGCCTTCCCTCAAGAAAATTAAGTCTTTCTTCAATTCTTTGCCACCAACCGTCCCAAGGATCCATCCCCCCCTCCTCCTCCATTTGCTCGGGGGGACTTGTGAATTTTCAGCCGGGGGGCTCTCATGCATGGGTGTCCCGCTTTCCAAAAATTGAGAATGATCATCCCCCCGCCCGTTTCTTGGGGGGGAATCGGGGAAAATTCAATCTTTGGGGGACTCCACACCCCTCCAACCCACGGGATTGTGGATTTTCCATGAGAGCGGGAAAAGTTTGCCCTTCCAAAACTTGCAATGGGGCAGCCAAAATTTGAACACCGTCAATCATGGGGGGAAATCACCACCACCCCCAAGGATCCTTGGTTGGAGATTGCTGAAATATGTGTGCGTGCTGACAAATCGCAACCTCCCCTCCACTTTGCAAAGGCACACTTGCAAATTTTGTGGTGCTTCCAAAAGTTTTGGCGTTTCCCCTTGAAATTGGGGAAAATTTTGCAAGAAAAAATCTTCTGGGACTTCAAAATCCATAGGTGGCCCCTGAAAAATTTGTCTTGCTTCTTCTTTTTGCAACTCCCCCTCAAACTTTCAGTAAATCTGGTAAGGCGAGGTAATTCATTTTCCACAGAAAATTCGCCTTGTGTGATTTCTGGGGTTTTTGCACTTTTTCTGGCACACCCGTCCCAAACCATGAGGAAATTCTTTTTTTCCACGTCATTGTGGACGAGGAAGATTCTGATTCTGTTTCAAATTCTCGGGGGGTCTACTTCTTTTCGGGTTCTTTTCGGGTTGGTTTTCTTCGGGGGGTGTGCAGACAGGCAGGCATGGGGGGTTGGTGTGTTGTCGTGTGTGGTGTCCGCTTGGTGAGGTTCAGCCGCTTCGATACCGCGCGCTGGGGGGCCATTGCGGGGCCCCCTCCACCAGCTGCAGCAGCCAATATGAACAATGTTTGAATCTTCAGATTCTTCTTCTTTTTGATCTTCAAACTTCACCATTGCTTCTTCTCCATTTGGGAATGCCATCGATGGCATGAGGGGGCCAATCGGCACCACCTCGGGGGGCCTGATGGCACCACCCCTTCAATTTCTTGATCTTCTTGTTCTTTGTCTTCTTTGCCAGGCCAAGCCTCCCCCAGGCCTTGGCCGGAGGATCCGGGTAGGACCTCCATGAAAACCCTTTCTTTGGTTCTTGTTTCTCGGATCCTTCGGCCTCGGCTGTTTTGAGGGGGCTGGCCGGCCTTCGAATTCAATTTCTTCAACTTTTTTTTTTTGGCTTTTGAGCCTTTCGAAATCACCTTGAAATTGATTTTTTTGTCAAATTCAGTTCTTCAAGCACAAACAATTGATTTTTTTTGTAGTGTTCTTCAGTACATTCGGTAGGTAAAGAACCCTGTGTGTGAGATATGGTTTGAATTGGGGGGTTCGATTTGGGGCTTAGCTTAACTAGGAATTTGCACTGTTCCTACCGACCGGAAAAATTCGGCCGACTGGTCCAGGAAATTTCGCCAGTTAAGGCCGGAAAGGCCAAAATAGGGGTTCAGGCTTCAAAGGCCTACCCACAGAACCTTTTCCGAACTTTTAATTCGACTGAAATCCAAAAATGGGAATTTCAGTGATTTTCCAAGCCCCAAGAATTTAGGTCAAATTGTTGGTTAAGGTTGATCTGCAAAAGTCCCTGGAACAAACGTCAAGGTGGCCACCAGCACCAAGGCCCCACAGGACATGGCAGGGGCAGACAAGGTCAAACACAACGACCCACATTTCTCAATCCACCACCCCTCATGCTCAGCCGCCAGCGCAGCCGCCGCGCAGAACTGTCGTTTCGTCTCCTTCGACATTGCCAAGTGCTTTCGACTCGCTGCCTTGGTGGGCGGTCTTTCGTCTGCTCCGGGCCGCGGGGAGACGAAAGACCGCCTGGGCTGCATGCAGCGTGCCCGAGCGGAACCAAAAGGCGGCCTCTGACAGCAGTCCTCCCTGCAGTTTAGGACTGCAGGAAGTGACGATCCCTTGGCCCACACGTGTACAAGTTTGTGCCGTCATGGCCTTTGTTGCCATCATGGCCTGTGCGGTTGGCTGTCATTGCCACGTTTTTGATGTACATTGTGTTGTGGAATGTTGGCCCCCATGGCATTGGTACAAAGGCCGTTGTGGCCTGCTGGTTGTTGTATCTGCCCTTGCGACGTCTTCTGACCGCTGTCTGCCAGGGTCCGTGGCCATCACTTTGGGGGTTTGGGTTGTGGAAGTTTCTTTTGGGGAAATTTCTTTTGGGGAACGGGCAGCCACGGTTCGCCGCGGTTCGACCCGCGCCGTCAGGTTGTCCAGCTGCTGCTGCTTCTTGCTGCTCCCTCTTGAAACTCTCAAGCGCTGTTCGTCTTGGAAAACTGCATCTTTTTTCGTTCAAATCTTTCACATACTTCGACAATGCCTGCTTTTAGGTTCTGCGTCCGCGTCTTTTTCTGGATAATTTGAATTGATTGAATGACTTTCTTCTTTCTAATTGATAAGGTATTTGACGTTCCTTTCTTCTTGGTGTCGAAGGGAAATTGAGAATCAGCCAACTCCGGCGTCAAAAGACACTAAGCGGGACCTCCTAACCAACGCACCAAAACAATCCGACAAAACACCGCCGGCGAGCAAGGCATGGCCTCGCAAGGTCTTTTTGCTTCGCTCTCGGTGTCCCTTCCTCCCTGGTCGGCGAGGGAGTGCGATTGCGGAGCCCGAGCTGGGCTTTCTTTTCTCAACGGGCCATAGGCCGTGGTCACTGGTTTCTGGTTGTTACATAAATCTCTTTGGAAATGGGCGAAGGTAGAGCAGCACCGGCCACGGTTCGCGACGTAGAAACTGCTTACCCAGGACCTCCCGCTGGTTTTCCCCCCCGTCGCTATACAAGACCAGGTGGTTTTGTTTATCACTCCAATCATGCTTGTGCTTACCGACCGGGGGGTAGGGGTGGTTGGTGCTATAGGGTGCCCGCCCGTAGCAGGCACACCCCCCTGAGGGGAGGATAGGGGTCCGGCCGGACCCAGAAATTTTTCTTTTGAAAATGGCCTTTTCTGGGCCCCGGCGCCTTCGCCGCCCGGGCCGGAGTGGGGTCCCTGCCAGGGGCAGGCACCCCCAAAACCCTGCCCCCCCCGGGGGGGGGGTCGGATCGGGTGCTATGGGGTGCCTGCCCCTAGCACCCTCCCGTGGGGTAGGCACTTTACTAAGCACAGGCCTGACTCAGTGCCATTCTGATTGAAGGGCAAGCATAGGGGGTCGGCAGGGGAAAAAAACGACACCTCGGGCTCCGAACTTTGCCATTGTGTGAGGCCATGCCTTGCTGCCTCAAATGTCTTTTGTGCTTCGCCCTCGGGGTCCTTCCTCCCTGGTCGGCTTGCCTGCCTTGCCTCGGGAGTACGGAAAAATGCTACCAGCAAGAGGAGCAGGACTTACTTTGGGGACGTCGCCAAATGCACAAGCCCTAAGCACAGCGCAAGTCCCTGCTAACCTGTGTCTCCCTACCTCGGCACTCTTCCAGGCAGGGAGACAGGGAAATAAAACTAATCGTGTGCATTGCAACGTTGCAAAAAAATGTACGAGAAATTTTTCCATTCCATTTCAATTGTCCATAAATTTTTTGGTGATACACAGGTGTTGCACAGGTACGCACAAAAAAATTTGTGATGCACAGATGATAAACAAAATTTTTTCCCACATACTACAAATTTTTTTTCCTGATACACAAATGATCCACAATTTTTCATGTGATGCACATCACACAAAAAAAAATTGGTGATACACACTGACTGAATGTCCGGGCTGGCTGGGAGCTCCAGGGAAAAAATGCTGTCTGGCACCTCTCCGAAATCCCTGGTGGCATTACGCAATTATCAGGAATTCCATTTCCATACTGGAACGACACCTGCGACACTCATTGCACTTTTATTTGCCCAAAACCTGTGAAATAGGTGTGATTGTGGGTCGTTCGTCTCAGAACCTGCAAGACATGGCTTGCAGGAGAAAAAACATGTTGGTCCGCAAACCTGGAACAATAAAGCTAAAAATGCTCTGTAAGAGTTCAGCAGTTTGAGTTGAGGAGGAGAAAAGAATGATCCAGGAGGTCAGAGGTCAGCAGTGTTGGGTGGACCTGCTTGGCCATCGGATTCCGAACAGCCCCATTGCCTGTTCGTTATAACAATCATTTGAGGGGGGTTGGACACACCTTAAGCCCCACCTTATGCCCCTTACACCCCCTTATCTCAAACCCTGGCAAGAAACCCAACCAACATTTCCCGAACGCCCCTCTAAAATTGCCTTTGGCCTTTGGCGCATGGCCCCCAAAGGTTGGCCCCCGGCCTTACCTTTCAATCATGGCCCGGGCCAAGCGCCCAGGGGGGGGGGAGGTAACAGTTTTCCCAGCCGAAGGAAAACCTCCCCCCAAGCCCTTCGAACACTGATCTAGTCCAGTGCAGTCTAGTCTGGTCCAGACTGGACCCTCTAGTCCAGACTACCCTCACCCCCCCCTCAAAGTGTCACCCCCCCAGAGCGGCCAAATTTTTTTTGGCAAATTTGGTTTACCCCCCCCTCAAAATGGCCATTTTCTTTTTGACGCCGAAAGCACCGAAACCCAAAATTTGACCCCCCAAAATGTCCCCTCCCCCAGAGTGGCCGTTTTGGGGTCCCATGGTACCTGGAGGGTGGCCACTTTGAGGGGGGGGGGGTGAGGGTAATTTTGTTTAGTCTAGACCTGGACTAGACTAGATTCAGTCTAGTCTTGGTTCGGACTGGACTTAGTCTAGGTCCGGACTAGGTACAATCCGGACCCAGACCATCCGGACTAGGTCTGGACGGTCCAGTCCAGAGTCTAGACGGTCCGAACGGGGATGTTCATTGGGCATGGGTTGTGTTGCATTTGTGTTGCTGCAAAAAATGACAAACAAACCAGACCCTCGCTTTTCATTGGGCAAGGGGGTTCACTAGATATGGGGGGGGGTCGCTGAGCTCTTATCTCTTTGGAGTGAGAGCTGACCACCAGGGAAAAGGGGGGGGCAGAACTCCCCCCTGGTCCCAGGGTGGGTCATGAAAACCGCGGATTATCACCATGACCCCAGCCCGGTTACTGGAATTTTTTTTCAGTCGCAAGCGACTGGATCCCTAGTTTCCGGATTACCTCCGTTTGACCCCCAACTCCCCGCCAGGCCCGAGTTATTCACCCGCGAAAGTGTCCAAACTGGGTCAGATTGCCCAACCTCACCCTAGTTTTGACTCTGCCATTTCGCTGGGGTGAGATTTTTGGTCAAAAAATACATTCCCCCCCCCTTGTCCTTGACACGCCAAAGTACGGGGAAAGTGCGGTTGACACGGGGGGTGTGTCATGGACACGCCGTGCCATGGGAACCGTACCACAAAACATGCAGCAAAATGATGGCCAGGTAATCTGGGTAATCCCAATCACCATAGCATCAACAATAACTCCCTTGGAGCGCTCATATCTCACTAAATCACCACACTCAAAAGAAGATGAGTCCAAAGCCATGGTTCTATGCAGAAAATGGCAACCAATTAGCTCCAGAGACGTGAAGTGTGTCAAAAATACTTTACTCTTTTTTAGGTACGGGAAAAGTGCGGTTGACACGGGGGGTGTGTCATGGACAAGGCGTGTCAAGGACAAGGGGGGGGGAATGTACTTTTTCGAAAATATCTTGAGAAAACGTACATTATTTCTGGAAGTGTCTGTCAGACCAAATGCACCCTGGAGGCCCTCTATCGCCCCCCCCCCCCACGCTGTTTTGGCTGCCAACATGCCTGGCCATGTTCTGGCGCGCTCTTGTCCCAAAAAGGCCATTTTGGGGTGTTTTCGGCCATTTTTGGGGGCCAAAATACCAAATTTTTCAAAATATCTTGAAAATGGAGCAAAATAAAAGGAAATGTCCAGAGACCAAAACTGTAGACCTTGGAATGCCCTATCCAACCATGGTTCACTTTTTCCCCGACTCCCCACCTGGCCCGAGTTACGTCCATTTTTGGGGGGCAAGTTTTTGGCCACTGTTGCACAATTTGGCTTGTTTTTTTTGTTTGGTTTTTGACTTCGCCGTTTTCAGGCCATTTTGGGTCAAAGATCAAAAATTTTAAAATATCTCCAACATGGCGGGGAATCAAAGGAAATTACTGGGGACTTAAATAAAGCTCCTAGATCCCTCGTGTACACTGCCAGGGCCATTTGTGCCTGGGCCGGGCTGCCAGGCCACTACCGCTGGGCTGGGCCGCCGTCGCTGGGCTGGTTAGGGTTGGAGTTAGGCCGCTCCTGGGTTTGCCAAATTGAGGTGGGCTGGGCCAGGCTGCCAGGTCAGGCCGAAGGGCCGCCCTGGCAGCCACATGCCTCAAACATCTGCCGCTGCATGGCAACGTCAGGCAGGAAAAGAGCTCAGCACTACACAAAACCTGGTACGTTGCTCAGATGGACAGCCCAGCCAGTGCACTGGTTTTCAAGGCTTTTCAAGGTGACAGGAATGCTTAGAAATTGTCAGGGTCCTTGTCACCGGCTGGATTCTTGGTGGTTTCAATTTTTTCCTGATTTGATTACCACCCCCTTTGTCTAAGCACGGGAAAAGATGGGAGAGAACCGGGGGGGGGGGTGCTTAATTCACCAAAATATGGGAAAGAACCAGGGGGGTGGTGAATGGACAAGGGGCAAAAATCTGTCTCAAAAAAAAAACCCTGGCTCAGGTCACCAACACTCGCAGTGGAGCTTCCAGGGAAAGGGCTCCAAAAGAGAGCCTTTGATAACTGGGCTCCACCAAGTATTTGCGGACCATTAGATCCCCAATTTGTACTGAGCCTGAAAAAATCAGTTTTCTTCCTGTCAGAGGGGCAACAAATTGTTAATCAAATTGAAATCTGAATTGCTTTCACAATTGTTCCAATGGACTATGGGAAAAGACAGCATTCATGAATGCCCTTTGCAATCTAATTCCCACCCTTGCCAGCCCTGGGGGGGGATTCGGACTCCCCGCAGGTGGTGGGTTGGAAAAAAGACCATTTTCTGCTAAAATGGTCACTTTCTCCAAGCCACTGCACCTTGCACCTACTGAGATGCCCATTCCTGAAATTGTTGCAAACTGCGTGATCATAAAATCATCCAAAGGTAAAAAAGGAGGGAAACCCTGCAAAACCCGCTGGAAAAACAGGTTTGGATTCCACTTGGCTGCTGGGATGGACCCAAAACAATCCAAAAAAAATTAAAAATCCATCCATTTGGGTGAATTCCTGCCACATCTCTCTGATGACCAACCACTTCATTCCTTCAAACTCCTGGGAAATGGGGTAAGGGCTAAGGTTTGATGCGGCCACAACTGGGACAAGAAATACACACAGCTCCAGTGATGATTGCGAGCAGACGGTCAGGGGCCGGGCAGCACAGCGTGGAGGCAACGCAACTTCGTCGTAAAAATACTTGCGCCCTGCCTTGGTGGGAGGCAAGGGAAATGAGCAGAGAAATCCCACGACAGAGAGAGGGTGATGCCACTGCAATAATCCGTCTTCCAAGAGCGTGACTAAGGTGAAGAGGTCGATTCTCTGCACAAACTGGATTTACAGAAAGCCTGACAGAGGACGCGATAACAAATGGAAGCAAGCATCTGGGCAGCTTTTGGTCATGCGGTGCATGACAACTGCTGGAGTGAGAGCCATCGCTCACTTCGACGGTCTGCGGTTGGATCGCACATGCCTCGCTTCAGGTTGGGCAGACTCCCCATACATGCTTCCAAATGGTTGGAACATCTGAGACAGAATCTGCACCTTCAAGGTGCAGATTACTCCTGAATTTAGTTTCCAGCCTGTGTTGGCGGTGTGAGGTGGCCCAACCTTACAACCCCAAACCTGCTCAGATCAAACTCAGATGAACCCAAGCCAGGGTTTTTCAGAATTGCCTGGGCCAGAAGAAGCCCTGGAAATTGGCCCTTTCTTTGCCTGATGCTCTTAGATTCTGTTTTACAGTGGAAGAACAAACCATCAATTTTTCACATGATGCCCTGAAACTTCAAACCGGGTATGACAGCGCAATTCCAAATCTTTTGGGCATCTTGCCACCGGAAACAAAATTGTGCAAATGACCACACGGCCCTCTTCCCTCGATGGCATAATGGCTTGCGGCCTGGAGGCGCAGCAAGTGCAAAATTCTCCTCAAACGCAAAGCTGGCCCTGTCACCCTGTCGCTCAAAACAGTTGCACCAGAACGGCCCCACACGTCACCAGGGCCCCCTCCCTCCTTGCGTGGCCCATTCCCCAGTGGTCATACATCAAGGTGCAGAAATCCACCCAACACCCAACTGGAGATGGAAAAACAAAAGCGGAGGGAAGATTCAAGGCAAACCTAAGTGGAGGAGGATTCATCGTCATCTGGCGGTGCATGCTTCGACGCCAGTTCCTTGAACTTGCGGCCCTCATCGGCGTAGACCGCCTTCCGCTGTGAAGGCCGCGGGAGTTGGGATTGGTCAGCGGGAAAAAGGGGGCACCTTCGCTTCGAACTCGGCAGACGGGGAGCGGCACAGCTCGGGCTCCCCCAGCTGCGATGCTGCCATCACCAGCCGGGCGTGCGTCTCTGAGTCGGTGTGGACCTGGTGGCCTTGCGAGCCCCCTGGAAGCGGAAAACAACAAGGTCTGGAGCCTACCTGCCTTCTGGGACCCCAACCGGACAATGAGGGGTGGAAAGGAAAATGAAGGTGCGGCGGGAAAATTTCCCGTCGCACTGCGCCACGGTTGCCTTGACAAACTTAGAAAATAATCCTGTCCCCCCTATCCCCACCCCCTCCTAATGTAGTGCCGAAGCGTGTTTGCAGTCAGGGGTCAAGGTCAGGGTTTCGGGTTGGGTTTAGAATGGGTCAGGGTTATGG
>CAAHFI012060695.1:0-33331 GCA_900893395.1 Euglena gracilis | reverse complement strand
GCCGGATTAGTGCCTAGGTGTGAAAAACATGCGGATGTCATATAACTTGCAAATTTTGAAGAATCTGGATGGGTGCTCTGGGACCCCAAATGTGAGTCACTAGGTCAGCCCACCTGGGCCCAAGGTATAGGGTATATGGGCCTCAAACTGAAACGATTGGGGTTCCCATTATGTTCCCAGGGATAGGTATTCCAGTGTGCCGGCCGATTAGTGCCTACGGGTGTGAAAAACGCGGATGTCATATAACTGCAAATTTTGAAGAATCTGGATGGGTCTCTGGGACCCCAAATGTGAGTACCACTAGGTCAGCCCTGGCCAAGGTATGGGTCATAGGCCTCAAACTGGAAACCGATTGGGGGTTCCATTATGTTCCAGGGATAGGTATTCAGTGTGCGGCCGGATTAGTGCTACGGGTGTGAAAATGCGGATGTCATATAACTTGCAAATTTTGAAAGAATCTGGATGGTGCTCTGGGACCCCAAATGTGAGTACCACTAGGTCAGCCCACTGGGCCCAAGGTATAGGGTCATATGGGCTCAAACTGGAAACCGATTGGGGTTCCATTATGTTCCCAGGGATAGGATTCCAGTGTCAGGCGGCCGGATTAGTGCCTACGGGTGTGAAAACATGCGGATGTCATATAACTTGCAAATTTTGAAAGAATTGGATGGGTGCTCTGGGACCCCAAATGTGAGTACCACTAGGTCAGCACCTGGGCCCAAGGTATAGGGTCAAATGGGCTCAAACTGGAAACCGATTGGGGTTCCCATTATGTTCCAGGGATAGGTATTCCAGGTGCCGGCCGGATTAGTGCTACGGTGTGAAAACATGCGGATGTCATATAACTTGCAATTTTAGAATCTGGATGGGTGCTCTGGGACCCCAAATGTGAGTACCACTAGGTCAGCCCACTGGGCCCAAGGTATAGGGTCATATGGGCCTCAAACTGGAAACCGATTGGGGTTCCCATTATGTTCCCAGGGATAGGTATTCCAGTGTGCGGCCGGATTAGTGCCTACGGGTGTGAAAAACATGCGGATGTCATATAACTTGCAAATTTTGAAAAGAATCTGGATGGGTGCTCTGGGACCCCAAATGTGAGTACCACTAGGTCAGCCCACTGGGCCAAGGTAAGGGTCATATGGGCCTCAAACTGGAAACGATTGGGGTCCCATTATGTTCCCAGGGATAGGTATTCCCAGTGTGCCGGCCGGATTAGTGCCTACGGGTGTGAAAAACATGCGGATGTCATATAACTTGCAAATTTGAAAGAATCGATGGGTGCTCTGGGACCCCAAATGTGAGTACTAGGTCAGCCACCTGGGCCAAGGTATAGGTCATATGGGGCCTCAAACTGGAAACGATTGGGGTTCCCATTATGTTCCCAGGGATAGGTATTCCAGTGCCGGCCGGATTAGTGCCTACGGGTGTGAAAACATGCGGATGTCATATAACTTGCAAATTTTGAAAGAATCTGGATGGGTGCTCTGGGACCCAATGTGAGTACCACTAGGTCAGCCACTGGGCCCAAGGTATAGGGTCATATGGGGCTCAAACGGAAACCGATTGGGGGTTCCCATTATGTTCCCAGGATAGGTATTCCAGTGTGCCGGCCGGATTAGTGCCTACGGGTGTGAAAAACATGCGGATGTCATATAACTTGCAAATTTTGAAGAATCTGGATGGTGCTCTGGGACCCAATGTGAGTACCACTAGGTCAGCCACCTGGGCCCAAGGTATAGGGTCATATGGGCTCAAACTGGAAACCGATTGGGGGTTCCATTATGTTCCCAGGGATAGGTATTCAGTGTGCGGCCGGATTAGTGCCTACGGGTGTGAAAAACATGCGGATGTCATATAACTTGCAAATTTTGAAAGAATCTGGATGGTGCTCTGGGACCCCAAATGTGAGTACCACTAGGTCAGCCACTGGGCCCAAGGTATAGGGTCATATGGGCTCAAACTGGAAACCGTTGGGGGTTCCCATTATGTTCCCAGGGATAGGTATTCCAGTGTGCCGGCCGGATTAGTGCCTACGGGTGTGAAAAACATGCGGATGTCATATAACTTGCAAAATTTTGAAAGAATCTGGATGGGTGCTCTGGGACCCCAAATGTGTGTACCACTAGGTCAGCCCACCTGGGCCCAAGGTATAGGGTCATATGGGGCTCAAACTGGAAACCGATTGGGGGTTCCCATTATGTTCCCAGGGATAGGTATTCCAGTGTGCCGGCCGGATTAGTGCCTACGGGTGTGAAAAACATGCGGATGTCATATAACTTGCAAATTTTGAAAAGAATCTGGATGGGTGCTCTGGGACCCCAAATGTGAGTACCACTAGGTCAGCCCACTGGGCCCAAGGTATAGGGTCATATGGGCCTCAAATGGAAACCGATTGGGGGTTCCCATTATGTTCCCAGGGATAGGTATTCCAGTGTGCCGGCCGGATTAGTGCCTACGGGTGTGAAAAATGCGGATCATATAACTTGCAAATTTTGAAAGAATCTGGATGGGTGCTCTGGGACCAGTACCACTAGGTCAGCCCACCTGGGCCCAAGGTATAGGGTCATATGGGGCTCAAACTGGGGGTTCCCATTATGTTCCCAGGGATAGGTATTCCAGTGTGCCGGCCGGATTAGTGCCTACGGTGTGTGATGTCATATAACTTGCAAAGAATCTGGATGGGTGCTCTGGGACCCCAATGTGAGTACCACTAGGTCAGCCCACTGGGCCCAAGGTATAGGGTCATATGGGCTCAAACTGGAAACCGATTGGGGGTTCCCATTATGTTCCCAGGGATAGGTATTCCAGTGTGCCGGCCGGATTAGTGCCTACGGGTGTGAAAAACATGCGGATGTCATATAACTTGCAAATTTTGAAAGAATCTGGATGGGTGCTCTGGGACCCCAAATGTGAGTACCACTAGGTAGCCCTAATAAGGGTCATATGGCTCAAAAAACCGATTGGGGTTCCCATTATGTGTTCCCAGATAGGTACCCGCCGGCCGGATTAGTGCCTATGTGAAAAACATGCGGATGTTATAACTTGCAAATTTTGAAAGAATCTGGATGGGTGCTCTGGGACCCCAAATGTGAGTACCACTAGGTCAGCCCACCTGGGCCCATAGGGTCGGGCTCAAACTGGAAACCGATTGGGCATTATGTTCCAGGGATAGGTATTCCAGTGTGCCGGCCGGATTAGTGCCTACGGGTGTGAAAAACATGCGGATGTCATATAACTTGCAAATTTTGAAAGAATCTGGATGGGTGCTCTGGGACCCCAAATGTGAGTACACTAGGTCAGCCCACTGGGCCCAAGGTATAGGGTCATATGGGCTCAAACTGGAAACCGATTGGGGTTCCCATTATGTTCCCAGGTATTCCAGTGTGCCGGCCGGATTAGTGCCTACGGGTGTGAAAAACATGCGGATGTCATATAACTTGCAAATTTTGAAAGAATCTGGATGGGTGCTCTGGGACCCCAAATGTGAGTACCACTAGGTCAGCCACTGGGCCCAAGGTATAGGGTCATATGGGCCTCAAACTGGAAACCGATTGGGGGTTCCCATTATGTTCCCAGGGATAGGTATTCCGTGCCGGCCGGATTAGTGCCTACGGGTGTGAAAAACATGCGGATGTCATATAACTTGCAAATTTTGAAGAATCTGGATGGGTGCTCTGGGACCCCAAATGTGAGTACCACTAGGTCAGCCCACCTGGGCCCAAGGTATAGGGTCATATGGGCTCAAACTGGAAACCGATTGGGGGTTCCCATTATGTTCCCAGGGATAGGTATTCCAGTGTGCCGGCCGGATTAGTGCCTACGGGTGTGAAAACATGCGGATGTATAACTTGCAAATTTTGAAAGAATCTGGATGGGTGCTCTGGGACCCCAAATGTGAGTACCACTAGGTCAGCCCACCTGGGCCCAAGGTATAGGGTCATATGGGCCTCAAACTGGAAACCGGGGGTTCCCATTATGTTCCCAGGTATTCCAGTGTCCGGATTAGTGCCTACGGGTGTGAAAAACATGCGGATGTCATATAACTTGCAAATTTTGAAAGAATCTGGATGGGTGCTCTGGGACCCCAAATGTGAGTACCACTAGGTCAGCCCACCTGGGCCAATATAGGGTCATATGGGCTCAAACTGGAAACCGATTGGGGGTTCCCATTATGTTCCAGGGATAGGTATTCCAGTGTGCCGGCGGATTAGTGCCTACGGGTGTGAAAAACATGCGGATGTCATATAACTTGCAAATTTTGAAAGAATCTGGATGGGTGCTCTGGGACCCCAGCCCACCTGGGCCCAAGGTTAGGGTCATATGGGCTCAAACTGGAAACCGATTGGGGGTTCCCATTATGTTCCCAGGGATAGGTATTCCAGTGTGCCGGCCGGATTAGTGCCTACGGGTGTGAAAACATGCGGATGTCATTAACTTGCAAATTTTGAAAGAATCTGGATGGGTGCTCTGGGACCCCAAATGTGAGTACCACTAGGTCAGCCACCTGGGCCAAGGTATGGGTCATATGGGCTCAAACTGGAAACCGATTGGGGGTTCCCATTATGTTCCCAGGGATAGGTATTCCAGTGTGCCGGCCGGATTAGTGCCTACGGGTGTGAAAAACATGCGGATGTCATAACTTGCAAATTTTGAAAGAATCTGGATGGGTGCTCTGGGACCCAAAGTATGTGTACCACTAGGTCAGCCCACCTGGGCCCAAGGTATAGGGTCATATGGGCTCAAACTGGAAACCGATTGGGGTTCCCATTATGTTCCCAGGGATAGGTATTCCAGTGTGGCCGGATTAGTGCCTACGGGTGTGAAAAACATGCGGATGTCATATAACTTGCAAATTTTGAAAGAATCTGGATGGGTGCTCTGGGACCCCAAATGTGAGTACCACTAGGTCAGCCCACCTGGGCCCAAGGTATAGGGTCATATGGGCCTCAAACTGGAAACCGATTGGGGGTTCCCATTATGTTCCCAGGGATAGGTATTCCAGTGTGCCGGCCGGATTAGTGCCTACGGGTGTGAAAAACATGCGGATGTCATATAACTTGCAAATTTTGAAAGAATCTGGATGGGTGCTCTGGGACCCCAAATGTGAGTACCACTAGGTCAGCCCACCTGGGCCCAAGGTATAGGGTCATATGGGGCTCAAACTGGAAACCGATTGGGGGTTCCCATTATGTTCCCAGGGATAGTATTCCAGTGTGCCGGCCGGATTAGTGCCTACGGGTGTGAAAAACATGCGGATGTCATATAACTTGCAAATTTTGAAAGAATCTGGATGGGTGCTCTGGGACCCCAAATGTGAGTACCACTAGGTCAGCCCACCTGGGCCCAAGGTATAGGGTCATATGGGCTCAAACTGGAAACCGATTGGGGGTTCCCATTATGTTCCCAGGGATAGGTATTCCAGTGTGCCGGCCGGATTAGTGCCTACGGGTGTGAAAACATGCGGATGTCATAAACTTGCAAATTTTGAAAGAATCTGGATGGGTGCTCTGGGACCCCAAATGTGAGTACCACTAGGTCAGCCCACCTGGGCCCAAGGTATGGGTCATATGGGCCTCAAACTGGAAACCGATTGGGGTTCCCATTATGTTCCCAGGGATAGGTATTCCAGTGTGCCGGCCGGATTAGTGCCTACGGGTGTGAAAAACATGCGGATGTCATTAACTTGTTTGAAAGAATCTGGATGGGTGCTCTGGGACCCCAAATGTGAGTACCACTAGGTCAGCCCACCTGGGCCCAAGGTATAGGGTCATATGGGCCTCAAACTGGAAACCGATTGGGGGTTCCCATTTATGTCCCCGGCCGGATTAGTGCCTACGGGTGTGAAAAACATGCGGATGTCATATAACTTGCAAATTTTGAAAGAATCTGGATGGGTGCTCTGGGACCCAAATGTGAGTACCACTAGGTCAGCCCACCTGGGCCAAGGTATAGGGTCATATGGGCCTCAAACTGGAAACCGATTGGGGGTTCCCATTATGTTCCCAGGGATAGGTATTCCAGTGTGCCGGCCGGATTAGTGCCTACGGGTGTGAAAAACATGCGGATGTCATATAACTTGCAAATTTTGAAAGAATCTGGATGGGTGCTCTGGGACCCCAAATGTGAGTACCACTAGGTCAGCCCACCTGGGCCCAAGGTATAGGGTCATATGGGCCTCAAACTGGAAACCGATTGGGGGTTCCCATTATGTTCCCAGGGATAGGTATTCCAGTGTGCCGGCCGGATTAGTGCCTACGGGTGTGAAAAACATGCGGATGTCATAACTTGCAAATTTTGAAAGAATCTGGATGGGTGCTCTGGGACCCCAAATGTGAGTACCACTAGGTCAGCCCACCTGGGCCCAAGGTATAGGGTCATATGGGCTCAAACTGGAAACCGATTGGGGGTTCCCATTATGTTCCCAGGGATAGGTATTCCAGTGTGCCGGCCGGATTAGTGCCTACGGGTGTGAAAAACATGCGGATGTCATAACTTGCAAATTTTGAAAGAATCTGGATGGGTGCTCTGGGACCCCAAATGTGAGTACCACTAGGTCAGCCCACCTGGGCCCAAGGTATAGGGTCATATGGGCCTCAAACTGGAAACCGATTGGGGGTTCCCATTATGTTCCAGGGATAGGTATTCCAGTGTGCCGGCCGGATTAGTGCCTACGGGTGTGAAAAACATGCGGATGTCATATAACTTGCAAATTTTGAAAGAATCTGGATGGGTGCTCTGGGACCCCAAATGTGAGTACCACTAGGTCAGCCCACCTGGGCCCAAGGTATAGGGTCATATGGGCTCAAACTGGAAACCGATTGGGGGTTCCCATTATGTTCCCAGGGATAGGTATTCCAGTGTGCCGGCCGGATTAGTGCCTACGGGTGTGAAAAACATGCGGATGTCATAACTTGCAAATTTTGAAAGAATCTGGATGGGTGCTCTGGGACCCCAAATGTGAGTACCACTAGGTCAGCCCACCTGGGCCCAAGGTATAGGGTCATATGGGCCTCAAACTGGAAACCGATTGGGGGTTCCCATTATGTTCCCAGGGATAGTATTCCAGTGTGCCGGCCGGATTAGTGCCTACGGGTGTGAAAAACATGCGGATGTCATATAACTTGCAAATTTTGAAAGAATCTGGATGGGTGCTCTGGGACCCCAAATGTGAGTACCACTAGGTCAGCCCACCTGGGCCCAAGGTATAGGGTCATATGGGCTCAAACTGGAAACCGATTGGGGGTTCCCATTATGTTCCCAGGGATAGTATTCCAGTGTGCCGGCCGGATTAGTGCCTACGGGTGTGAAAAACATGCGGATGTCATATAACTTGCAAATTTTGAAAGAATCTGGATGGGTGCTCTGGGACCCCAAATGTGAGTACCACTAGGTCAGCCCACCTGGGCCCAAGGTATAGGGTCATATGGGCTCAAACTGGAAACCGATTGGGGGTTCCCATTATGTTCCCAGGGATAGGTATTCCAGTGTGCCGGCCGGATTAGTGCCTACGGGTGTGAAAAACATGCGGATGTCATTAACTTGCAAATTTTGAAAGAATCTGGATGGGTGCTCTGGGACCCCAAATGTGAGTACCACTAGGTCAGCCCACCTGGGCCCAAGGTATAGGGTCATATGGGCTCAAACTGGAAACCGATTGGGGGTTCCCATTATGTTCCCAGGGATAGGTATTCCAGTGTGCCGGCCGGATTAGTGCCTACGGGTGTGAAAAACATGCGGATGTCATATAACTTGCAAATTTTGAAAGAATCTGGATGGGTGCTCTGGGACCCCAAATGTGAGTACCACTAGGTCAGCCCACCTGGGCCCAAGGTATAGGGTCATATGGGCCTCAAACTGGAAACCGATTGGGGGTCCCATTATGTTCCCAGGGATAGGTATATTGCAGTGTGCCGGCCGGATTAGTGCCTACGGGTGTGAAAAACATGCGGATGTCATATAACTTGCAAATTTTGAAAGAATCTGGATGGGTGCTCTGGGACCCCAAATGTGAGTACCACTAGGTCAGCCCACCTGGGCCCAAGGTATAGGGTCATATGGGCTCAAACTGGAAACCGATTGGGGGTTCCCATTATGTTCCCAGGGATAGGTATTCCAGTGTGCCGGCCGGATTAGTGCCTACGGGTGTGAAAAACATGCGGATGTCATATAACTTGCAAATTTTGAAAGAATCTGGATGGGTGCTCTGGGACCCCAAATGTGAGTACCACTAGGTCAGCCCACCTGGGCCCAAGGTATAGGGTCATATGGGCTCAAACTGGAAACCGATTGGGGTTCCCATTATGTTCCCAGGGATAGGTATTCCAGTGTGCCGGCCGGATTAGTGCCTACGGGTGTGAAAAACATGCGGATGTCATATAACTTGCAAATTTTGAAAGAATCTGGATGGGTGCTCTGGGACCCCAAATGTGAGTACCACTAGGTCAGCCCACCTGGGCCCAAGGTATAGGGTCATATGGGCTCAAACTGGAAACCGATTGGGGGTTCCCATTATGTTCCCAGGGATAGGTATTCCAGTGTGCCGGCCGGATTAGTGCCTACGGGTGTGAAAAACATGCGGATGTCATAACTTGCAAATTTTGAAAGAATCTGGATGGGTGCTCTGGGACCCCAAATGTGAGTACCACTAGGTCAGCCTAAATATAGGGTCATATCTCAAACTCCGATTGGGGGTTCCCATTATGTTCCCAGGGATTATTCCTATTAGTGCCTACTACGGATGTCATATAACTTGCAAATTTTGAAAGAATCTGGATGGGTGCTCTGGGACCCCAAATGTGAGTACCACTAGGTCAGCCCACCTGGGCCCAAGGTATAGGGTCATATGGGCTCAAACTGGAAACCGATTGGGGGTTCCCATTATGTTCCCAGGGATAGGTATTCCAGTGTGCCGGCCGGATTAGTGCCTACGGGTGTGAAAAACATGCGGATGTCATATACTTGCAAATTTTGAAAGAATCTGGATGGGTGCTCTGGGACCCAAATGTGAGTACCACTAGGTCAGCCCACCTGGGCCCAAGGTATAGGGTCATATGGGCTCAAACTGGAAACCGATTGGGGGTTCCCATTATGTTCCCAGGGATAGGTATTCCAGTGTGCCGGCCGGATTAGTGCCTACGGGTGTGAAAAACATGCGGATGTCATATAACTTGCAAATTTTGAAAGAATCTGGATGGGTGCTCTGGGACCCCAAATGTGAGTACCACTAGGTCAGCCCACCTGGGCCCAAGGTATAGGGTCATATGGGCTCAAACTGGAAACCGATTGGGGGTTCCCATTATGTTCCCAGGGATAGTATTCCAGTGTGCCGGCCGGATTAGTGCCTACGGGTGTGAAAAACATGCGGATGTCATATACTTGCAAATTTTGAAAGAATCTGGATGGGTGCTCTGGGACCCCAAATGTGAGTACCACTAGGTCAGCCCACCTGGGCCAAATAGGGTCATATGGGCCTCAAACTGGAAACCGATTGGGGGTTCCCATTATGTTCCAGGGATAGTATTCCAGTGTGCCGGCCGGATTAGTGCCTACGGGTGTGAAAAACATGCGGATGTCATATACTTGCAAATTTTGAAAGAATCTGGATGGGTGCTCTGGGACCCCAAATGTGAGTACCACTAGGTCAGCCCACCTGGGCCCAAGGTATAGGGTCATATGGGCTCAAACTGGAAACCGATTGGGGTTCCCATTATGTTCCCAGGGATAGTATTCCAGTGTGCCGGCCGGATTAGTGCCTACGGGTGTGAAAAACATGCGGATGTCATATAACTTGCAAATTTTGAAAGAATCTGGATGGGTGCTCTGGGACCCCAAATGTGAGTACCACTAGGTCAGCCCACCTGGGCCCAAGGTATAGGGTCATATGGGCCTCAAACTGGAAACCGATTGGGGGTTCCCATTATGTTCCCAGGGATAGGTATTCCAGTGTGCCGGCCGGATTAGTGCCTACGGGTGTGAAAAACATGCGGATGTCATAACTTGCAAATTTTGAAAGAATCTGGATGGGTGCTCTGGGACCCCAAATGTGAGTACCACTAGGTCAGCCCACCTGGGCCCAAGGTATAGGGTCATATGGGCCTCAAACTGGAAACCGATTGGGGGTTCCCATTATGTTCCCAGGGATAGTATTCCAGTGTGCCGGCCGGATTAGTGCCTACGGGTGTGAAAAACATGCGGATGTCATATACTTGCAAATTTTGAAAGAATCTGGATGGGTGCTCTGGGACCCCAAATGTGAGTACCACTAGGTCAGCCCACCTGGGCCCAAGGTATAGGGTCATATGGGCTCAAACTGGAAACCGATTGGGGGTTCCCATTATGTTCCCAGGGATAGGTATTCCAGTGTGCCGGCCGGATTAGTGCCTACGGGTGTGAAAAACATGCGGATGTCATATAACTTGCAAATTTTGAAAGAATCTGGATGGGTGCTCTGGGACCCCAAATGTGAGTACCACTAGGTCAGCCCACCTGGGCCAAGGTATAGGGTCATATGGGCCTCAAACTGGAAACCGATTGGGGGTTCCCATTATGTTCCCAGGGATAGGTATTCCAGTGTGCCGGCCGGATTAGTGCCTACGGGTGTGAAAAACATGCGGATGTCATAACTTGCAAATTTTGAAAGAATCTGGATGGGTGCTCTGGGACCCCAAATGTGAGTACCACTAGGTCAGCCCACCTGGGCCCAAGGTATAGGGTCATATGGGCCTCAAACTGGAAACCGATTGGGGGTTCCCATTATGTTCCCAGGGATAGGTATTCCAGTGTGCCGGCCGGATTAGTGCCTACGGGTGTGAAAAACATGCGGATGTCATATAACTTGCAAATTTTGAAAGAATCTGGATGGGTGCTCTGGGACCCCAAATGTGAGTACCACTAGGTCAGCCCACCTGGGCCCAAGGTATAGGGTCATATGGGCTCAAACTGGAAACCGATTGGGGGTTCCCATTATGTTCCCAGGGATAGGTATTCCAGTGTGCCGGCCGGATTAGTGCCTACGGGTGTGAAAAACATGCGGATGTCATATAACTTGCAAATTTTGAAAGAATCTGGATGGGTGCTCTGGGACCCCAAATGTGAGTACCACTAGGTCAGCCCACCTGGGCCCAAGGTATAGGGTCATATGGGCCTCAAACTGGAAACCGATTGGGGGTTCCCATTATGTTCCCAGGGATAGTATTCCAGTGTGCCGGCCGGATTAGTGCCTACGGGTGTGAAAAACATGCGGATGTCATATAACTTGCAAATTTTGAAAGAATCTGGATGGGTGCTCTGGGACCCCAAATGTGAGTACCACTAGGTCAGCCCACCTGGGCCCAAGGTATAGGGTCATATGGGCTCAAACTGGAAACCGATTGGGGGTTCCCATTATGTTCCCAGGGATAGGTATTCCAGTGTGCCGGCCGGATTAGTGCCTACGGGTGTGAAAAACATGCGGATGTCATATAACTTGCAAATTTTGAAAGAATCTGGATGGGTGCTCTGGGACCCCAAATGTGAGTACCACTAGGTCAGCCCACCTGGGCCCAAGGTATAGGGTCATATGGGCTCAAACTGGAAACCGATTGGGGGTTCCCATTATGTTCCCAGGGATAGGTATTCCAGTGTGCCGGCCGGATTAGTGCCTACGGGTGTGAAAAACATGCGGATGTCATATAACTTGCAAATTTTGAAAGAATCTGGATGGGTGCTCTGGGACCCCAAATGTGAGTACCACTAGGTCAGCCCACCTGGGCCCAAGGTATAGGGTCATATGGGCTCAAACTGGAAACCGATTGGGGGTTCCCATTATGTTCCCAGGGATAGGTATTCCAGTGTGCCGGCCGGATTAGTGCCTACGGGTGTGAAAAACATGCGGATGTCATATAACTTGCAAATTTTGAAAGAATCTGGATGGGTGCTCTGGGACCCCAAATGTGAGTACCACTAGGTCAGCCCACCTGGGCCCAAGGTATAGGGTCATATGGGCTCAAACTGGAAACCGATTGGGGGTTCCCATTATGTTCCCAGGGATAGGTATTCCAGTGTGCCGGCCGGATTAGTGCCTACGGGTGTGAAAAACATGCGGATGTCATATAACTTGCAAATTTTGAAAGAATCTGGATGGGTGCTCTGGGACCCCAAATGTGAGTACCACTAGGTCAGCCCACCTGGGCCCAAGGTATAGGGTCATATGGGCTCAAACTGGAAACCGATTGGGGGTTCCCATTATGTTCCCAGGGATAGGTATTCCAGTGTGCCGGCCGGATTAGTGCCTACGGGTGTGAAAAACATGCGGATGTCATATAACTTGCAAATTTTGAAAGAATCTGGATGGGTGCTCTGGGACCCCAAATGTGAGTACCACTAGGTCAGCCCACCTGGGCCCAAGGTATAGGGTCATATGGGCTCAAACTGGAAACCGATTGGGGGTTCCCATTATGTTCCCAGGGATAGGTATTCCAGTGTGCCGGCCGGATTAGTGCCTACGGGTGTGAAAAACATGCGGATGTCATATAACTTGCAAATTTTGAAAGAATCTGGATGGGTGCTCTGGGACCCCAAATGTGAGTACCACTAGGTCAGCCCACCTGGGCCCAAGGTATAGGGTCATATGGGCTCAAACTGGAAACCGATTGGGGGTTCCCATTATGTTCCCAGGGATAGGTATTCCAGTGTGCCGGCCGGATTAGTGCCTACGGGTGTGAAAAACATGCGGATGTCATATAACTTGCAAATTTTGAAAGAATCTGGATGGGTGCTCTGGGACCCCAAATGTGAGTACCACTAGGTCAGCCCACCTGGGCCCAAGGTATAGGGTCATATGGGCTCAAACTGGAAACCGATTGGGGGTTCCCATTATGTTCCCAGGGATAGGTATTCCAGTGTGCCGGCCGGATTAGTGCCTACGGGTGTGAAAAACATGCGGATGTCATATAACTTGCAAATTTTGAAAGAATCTGGATGGGTGCTCTGGGACCCCAAATGTGAGTACCACTAGGTCAGCCCACCTGGGCCCAAGGTATAGGGTCATATGGGCTCAAACTGGAAACCGATTGGGGGTTCCCATTATGTTCCCAGGGATAGGTATTCCAGTGTGCCGGCCGGATTAGTGCCTACGGGTGTGAAAAACATGCGGATGTCATATAACTTGCAAATTTTGAAAGAATCTGGATGGGTGCTCTGGGACCCCAAATGTGAGTACCACTAGGTCAGCCCACCTGGGCCCAAGGTATAGGGTCATATGGGCTCAAACTGGAAACCGATTGGGGGTTCCCATTATGTTCCCAGGGATAGGTATTCCAGTGTGCCGGCCGGATTAGTGCCTACGGGTGTGAAAAACATGCGGATGTCATATAACTTGCAAATTTTGAAAGAATCTGGATGGGTGCTCTGGGACCCCAAATGTGAGTACCACTAGGTCAGCCCACCTGGGCCCAAGGTATAGGGTCATATGGGCTCAAACTGGAAACCGATTGGGGGTTCCCATTATGTTCCCAGGGATAGGTATTCCAGTGTGCCGGCCGGATTAGTGCCTACGGGTGTGAAAAACATGCGGATGTCATATAACTTGCAAATTTTGAAAGAATCTGGATGGGTGCTCTGGGACCCCAAATGTGAGTACCACTAGGTCAGCCCACCTGGGCCCAAGGTATAGGGTCATATGGGCTCAAACTGGAAACCGATTGGGGGTTCCCATTATGTTCCCAGGGATAGGTATTCCAGTGTGCCGGCCGGATTAGTGCCTACGGGTGTGAAAAACATGCGGATGTCATATAACTTGCAAATTTTGAAAGAATCTGGATGGGTGCTCTGGGACCCCAAATGTGAGTACCACTAGGTCAGCCCACCTGGGCCCAAGGTATAGGGTCATATGGGCTCAAACTGGAAACCGATTGGGGGTTCCCATTATGTTCCCAGGGATAGGTATTCCAGTGTGCCGGCCGGATTAGTGCCTACGGGTGTGAAAAACATGCGGATGTCATATAACTTGCAAATTTTGAAAGAATCTGGATGGGTGCTCTGGGACCCCAAATGTGAGTACCACTAGGTCAGCCCACCTGGGCCCAAGGTATAGGGTCATATGGGCTCAAACTGGAAACCGATTGGGGGTTCCCATTATGTTCCCAGGGATAGGTATTCCAGTGTGCCGGCCGGATTAGTGCCTACGGGTGTGAAAAACATGCGGATGTCATATAACTTGCAAATTTTGAAAGAATCTGGATGGGTGCTCTGGGACCCCAAATGTGAGTACCACTAGGTCAGCCCACCTGGGCCCAAGGTATAGGGTCATATGGGCTCAAACTGGAAACCGATTGGGGGTTCCCATTATGTTCCCAGGGATAGGTATTCCAGTGTGCCGGCCGGATTAGTGCCTACGGGTGTGAAAAACATGCGGATGTCATATAACTTGCAAATTTTGAAAGAATCTGGATGGGTGCTCTGGGACCCCAAATGTGAGTACCACTAGGTCAGCCCACCTGGGCCCAAGGTATAGGGTCATATGGGCTCAAACTGGAAACCGATTGGGGGTTCCCATTATGTTCCCAGGGATAGGTATTCCAGTGTGCCGGCCGGATTAGTGCCTACGGGTGTGAAAAACATGCGGATGTCATATAACTTGCAAATTTTGAAAGAATCTGGATGGGTGCTCTGGGACCCCAAATGTGAGTACCACTAGGTCAGCCCACCTGGGCCCAAGGTATAGGGTCATATGGGCTCAAACTGGAAACCGATTGGGGGTTCCCATTATGTTCCCAGGGATAGGTATTCCAGTGTGCCGGCCGGATTAGTGCCTACGGGTGTGAAAAACATGCGGATGTCATATAACTTGCAAATTTTGAAAGAATCTGGATGGGTGCTCTGGGACCCCAAATGTGAGTACCACTAGGTCAGCCCACCTGGGCCCAAGGTATAGGGTCATATGGGCTCAAACTGGAAACCGATTGGGGGTTCCCATTATGTTCCCAGGGATAGGTATTCCAGTGTGCCGGCCGGATTAGTGCCTACGGGTGTGAAAAACATGCGGATGTCATATAACTTGCAAATTTTGAAAGAATCTGGATGGGTGCTCTGGGACCCCAAATGTGAGTACCACTAGGTCAGCCCACCTGGGCCCAAGGTATAGGGTCATATGGGCCTCAAACTGGAAACCGATTGGGGGTTCCCATTATGTTCCCAGGGATAGGTATTCCAGTGTGCCGGCCGGATTAGTGCCTACGGGTGTGAAAAACATGCGGATGTCATATAACTTGCAAATTTTGAAAGAATCTGGATGGGTGCTCTGGGACCCCAAATGTGAGTACCACTAGGTCAGCCCACCTGGGCCCAAGGTATAGGGTCATATGGGCTCAAACTGGAAACCGATTGGGGGTTCCCATTATGTTCCCAGGGATAGGTATTCCAGTGTGCCGGCCGGATTAGTGCCTACGGGTGTGAAAAACATGCGGATGTCATATAACTTGCAAATTTTGAAAGAATCTGGATGGGTGCTCTGGGACCCCAAATGTGAGTACCACTAGGTCAGCCCACCTGGGCCCAAGGTATAGGGTCATATGGGCCTCAAACTGGAAACCGATTGGGGGTTCCCATTATGTTCCCAGGGATAGGTATTCCAGTGTGCCGGCCGGATTAGTGCCTACGGGTGTGAAAAACATGCGGATGTCATATAACTTGCAAATTTTGAAAGAATCTGGATGGGTGCTCTGGGACCCCAAATGTGAGTACCACTAGGTCAGCCCACCTGGGCCCAAGGTATAGGGTCATATGGGCTCAAACTGGAAACCGATTGGGGGTTCCCATTATGTTCCCAGGGATAGGTATTCCAGTGTGCCGGCCGGATTAGTGCCTACGGGTGTGAAAAACATGCGGATGTCATATAACTTGCAAATTTTGAAAGAATCTGGATGGGTGCTCTGGGACCCCAAATGTGAGTACCACTAGGTCAGCCCACCTGGGCCCAAGGTATAGGGTCATATGGGCTCAAACTGGAAACCGATTGGGGGTTCCCATTATGTTCCCAGGGATAGGTATTCCAGTGTGCCGGCCGGATTAGTGCCTACGGGTGTGAAAAACATGCGGATGTCATATAACTTGCAAATTTTGAAAGAATCTGGATGGGTGCTCTGGGACCCCAAATGTGAGTACCACTAGGTCAGCCCACCTGGGCCCAAGGTATAGGGTCATATGGGCTCAAACTGGAAACCGATTGGGGGTTCCCATTATGTTCCCAGGGATAGGTATTCCAGTGTGCCGGCCGGATTAGTGCCTACGGGTGTGAAAAACATGCGGATGTCATATAACTTGCAAATTTTGAAAGAATCTGGATGGGTGCTCTGGGACCCCAAATGTGAGTACCACTAGGTCAGCCCACCTGGGCCCAAGGTATAGGGTCATATGGGCTCAAACTGGAAACCGATTGGGGGTTCCCATTATGTTCCCAGGGATAGGTATTCCAGTGTGCCGGCCGGATTAGTGCCTACGGGTGTGAAAAACATGCGGATGTCATATAACTTGCAAATTTTGAAAGAATCTGGATGGGTGCTCTGGGACCCCAAATGTGAGTACCACTAGGTCAGCCCACCTGGGCCCAAGGTATAGGGTCATATGGGCTCAAACTGGAAACCGATTGGGGGTTCCCATTATGTTCCCAGGGATAGGTATTCCAGTGTGCCGGCCGGATTAGTGCCTACGGGTGTGAAAAACATGCGGATGTCATATAACTTGCAAATTTTGAAAGAATCTGGATGGGTGCTCTGGGACCCCAAATGTGAGTACCACTAGGTCAGCCCACCTGGGCCCAAGGTATAGGGTCATATGGGCCTCAAACTGGAAACCGATTGGGGGTTCCCATTATGTTCCCAGGGATAGGTATTCCAGTGTGCCGGCCGGATTAGTGCCTACGGGTGTGAAAAACATGCGGATGTCATATAACTTGCAAATTTTGAAAGAATCTGGATGGGTGCTCTGGGACCCCAAATGTGAGTACCACTAGGTCAGCCCACCTGGGCCCAAGGTATAGGGTCATATGGGCCTCAAACTGGAAACCGATTGGGGGTTCCCATTATGTTCCCAGGGATAGGTATTCCAGTGTGCCGGCCGGATTAGTGCCTACGGGTGTGAAAAACATGCGGATGTCATATAACTTGCAAATTTTGAAAGAATCTGGATGGGTGCTCTGGGACCCCAAATGTGAGTACCACTAGGTCAGCCCACCTGGGCCCAAGGTATAGGGTCATATGGGCTCAAACTGGAAACCGATTGGGGGTTCCCATTATGTTCCCAGGGATAGTATTCCAGTGTGCCGGCCGGATTAGTGCCTACGGGTGTGAAAAACATGCGGATGTCATATAACTTGCAAATTTTGAAAGAATCTGGATGGGTGCTCTGGGACCCCAAATGTGAGTACCACTAGGTCAGCCCACCTGGGCCCAAGGTATAGGGTCATATGGGCTCAAACTGGAAACCGATTGGGGGTTCCCATTATGTTCCCAGGGATAGGTATTCCAGTGTGCCGGCCGGATTAGTGCCTACGGGTGTGAAAAACATGCGGATGTCATATAACTTGCAAATTTTGAAAGAATCTGGATGGGTGCTCTGGGACCCCAAATGTGAGTACCACTAGGTCAGCCCACCTGGGCCCAAGGTATAGGGTCATATGGGCCTCAAACTGGAAACCGATTGGGGGTTCCCATTATGTTCCCAGGGATAGGTATTCCAGTGTGCCGGCCGGATTAGTGCCTACGGGTGTGAAAAACATGCGGATGTCATATAACTTGCAAATTTTGAAAGAATCTGGATGGGTGCTCTGGGACCCCAAATGTGAGTACCACTAGGTCAGCCCACCTGGGCCCAAGGTATAGGGTCATATGGGCCTCAAACTGGAAACCGATTGGGGGTTCCCATTATGTTCCCAGGGATAGGTATTCCAGTGTGCCGGCCGGATTAGTGCCTACGGGTGTGAAAAACATGCGGATGTCATATAACTTGCAAATTTTGAAAGAATCTGGATGGGTGCTCTGGGACCCCAAATGTGAGTACCACTAGGTCAGCCCACCTGGGCCCAAGGAATAGGGTCATATGGGCCTCAAACTGGAAACCGATTGGGGGTTCCCATTATGTTCCCAGGGATAGGTATTCCAGTGTGCCGGCCGGATTAGTGCCTACGGGTGTGAAAAACATGCGGATGTCATATAACTTGCAAATTTTGAAAGAATCTGGATGGGTGCTCTGGGACCCCAAATGTGAGTACCACTAGGTCAGCCCACCTGGGCCCAAGGTATAGGGTCATATGGGCCTCAAACTGGAAACCGATTGGGGGTTCCCATTATGTTCCCAGGGATAGGTATTCCAGTGTGCCGGCCGGATTAGTGCCTACGGGTGTGAAAAACATGCGGATGTCATATAACTTGCAAATTTTGAAAGAATCTGGATGGGTGCTCTGGGACCCCAAATGTGAGTACCACTAGGTCAGCCCACCTGGGCCCAAGGTATAGGGTCATATGGGCCTCAAACTGGAAACCGATTGGGGGTTCCCATTATGTTCCCAGGGATAGGTATTCCAGTGTGCCGGCCGGATTAGTGCCTACGGGTGTGAAAAACATGCGGATGTCATATAACTTGCAAATTTTGAAAGAATCTGGATGGGTGCTCTGGGACCCCAAATGTGAGTACCACTAGGTCAGCCCACCTGGGCCCAAGGTATAGGGTCATATGGGCCTCAAACTGGAAACCGATTGGGGGTTCCCATTATGTTCCCAGGGATAGGTATTCCAGTGTGCCGGCCGGATTAGTGCCTACGGGTGTGAAAAACATGCGGATGTCATATAACTTGCAAATTTTGAAAGAATCTGGATGGGTGCTCTGGGACCCCAAATGTGAGTACCACTAGGTCAGCCCACCTGGGCCCAAGGTATAGGGTCATATGGGCCTCAAACTGGAAACCGATTGGGGGTTCCCATTATGTTCCCAGGGATAGGTATTCCAGTGTGCCGGCCGGATTAGTGCCTACGGGTGTGAAAAACATGCGGATGTCATATAACTTGCAAATTTTGAAAGAATCTGGATGGGTGCTCTGGGACCCCAAATGTGAGTACCACTAGGTCAGCCCACCTGGGCCCAAGGTATAGGGTCATATGGGCCTCAAACTGGAAACCGATTGGGGGTTCCCATTATGTTCCCAGGGATAGGTATTCCAGTGTGCCGGCCGGATTAGTGCCTACGGGTGTGAAAAACATGCGGATGTCATATAACTTGCAAATTTTGAAAGAATCTGGATGGGTGCTCTGGGACCCCAAATGTGAGTACCACTAGGTCAGCCCACCTGGGCCCAAGGTATAGGGTCATATGGGCTCAAACTGGAAACCGATTGGGGGTTCCCATTATGTTCCCAGGGATAGGTATTCCAGTGTGCCGGCCGGATTAGTGCCTACGGGTGTGAAAAACATGCGGATGTCATATAACTTGCAAATTTTGAAAGAATCTGGATGGGTGCTCTGGGACCCCAAATGTGAGTACCACTAGGTCAGCCCACCTGGGCCCAAGGTATAGGGTCATATGGGCCTCAAACTGGAAACCGATTGGGGGTTCCCATTATGTTCCCAGGGATAGGTATTCCAGTGTGCCGGCCGGATTAGTGCCTACGGGTGTGAAAAACATGCGGATGTCATATAACTTGCAAATTTTGAAAGAATCTGGATGGGTGCTCTGGGACCCCAAATGTGAGTACCACTAGGTCAGCCCACCTGGGCCCAAGGTATAGGGTCATATGGGCTCAAACTGGAAACCGATTGGGGGTTCCCATTATGTTCCCAGGGATAGGTATTCCAGTGTGCCGGCCGGATTAGTGCCTACGGGTGTGAAAAACATGCGGATGTCATAACTTGCAAATTTTGAAAGAATCTGGATGGGTGCTCTGGGACCCCAAATGTGAGTACCACTAGGTCAGCCCACCTGGGCCCAAGGTATAGGGTCATATGGGCTCAAACTGGAAACCGATTGGGGGTTCCCATTATGTTCCCAGGGATAGGTATTCCAGTGTGCCGGCCGGATTAGTGCCTACGGGTGTGAAAAACATGCGGATGTCATATACTTGCAAATTTTGAAAGAATCTGGATGGGTGCTCTGGGACCCCAAATGTGAGTACCACTAGGTCAGCCCACCTGGGCCCAAGGTATAGGGTCATATGGGCCTCAAACTGGAAACCGATTGGGGGTTCCCATTATGTTCCCAGGGATAGGTATTCCAGTGTGCCGGCCGGATTAGTGCCTACGGGTGTGAAAAACATGCGGATGTCATATAACTTGCAAATTTTGAAAGAATCTGGATGGGTGCTCTGGGACCCCAAATGTGAGTACCACTAGGTCAGCCCACCTGGGCCCAAGGTATAGGGTCATATGGGCTCAAACTGGAAACCGATTGGGGGTTCCCATTATGTTCCCAGGGATAGGTATTCCAGTGTGCCGGCCGGATTAGTGCCTACGGGTGTGAAAAACATGCGGATGTCATATAACTTGCAAATTTTGAAAGAATCTGGATGGGTGCTCTGGGACCCCAAATGTGAGTACCACTAGGTCAGCCCACCTGGGCCCAAGGTATAGGGTCATATGGGCCTCAAACTGGAAACCGATTGGGGGTTCCCATTATGTTCCCAGGGATAGGTATTCCAGTGTGCCGGCCGGATTAGTGCCTACGGGTGTGAAAAACATGCGGATGTCATATAACTTGCAAATTTTGAAAGAATCTGGATGGGTGCTCTGGGACCCCAAATGTGAGTACCACTAGGTCAGCCCACCTGGGCCCAAGGTATAGGGTCATATGGGCTCAAACTGGAAACCGATTGGGGGTTCCCATTATGTTCCCAGGGATAGGTATTCCAGTGTGCCGGCCGGATTAGTGCCTACGGGTGTGAAAAACATGCGGATGTCATATAACTTGCAAATTTTGAAAGAATCTGGATGGGTGCTCTGGGACCCCAAATGTGAGTACCACTAGGTCAGCCCACCTGGGCCCAAGGTATAGGGTCATATGGGCTCAAACTGGAAACCGATTGGGGGTTCCCATTATGTTCCCAGGGATAGTATTCCAGTGTGCCGGCCGGATTAGTGCCTACGGGTGTGAAAAACATGCGGATGTCATATAACTTGCAAATTTTGAAAGAATCTGGATGGGTGCTCTGGGACCCCAAATGTGAGTACCACTAGGTCAGCCCACCTGGGCCCAAGGTATAGGGTCATATGGGCCTCAAACTGGAAACCGATTGGGGGTTCCCATTATGTTCCCAGGGATAGGTATTCCAGTGTGCCGGCCGGATTAGTGCCTACGGGTGTGAAAAACATGCGGATGTCATATAACTTGCAAATTTTGAAAGAATCTGGATGGGTGCTCTGGGACCCCAAATGTGAGTACCACTAGGTCAGCCCACCTGGGCCCAAGGTATAGGGTCATATGGGCCTCAAACTGGAAACCGATTGGGGGTTCCCATTATGTTCCCAGGGATAGTATTCCAGTGTGCCGGCCGGATTAGTGCCTACGGGTGTGAAAAACATGCGGATGTCATATAACTTGCAAATTTTGAAAGAATCTGGATGGGTGCTCTGGGACCCCAAATGTGAGTACCACTAGGTCAGCCCACCTGGGCCCAAGGTATAGGGTCATATGGGCCTCAAACTGGAAACCGATTGGGGGTTCCCATTATGTTCCCAGGGATAGGTATTCCAGTGTGCCGGCCGGATTAGTGCCTACGGGTGTGAAAAACATGCGGATGTCATATAACTTGCAAATTTTGAAAGAATCTGGATGGGTGCTCTGGGACCCCAAATGTGAGTACCACTAGGTCAGCCCACCTGGGCCCAAGGTATAGGGTCATATGGGCCTCAAACTGGAAACCGATTGGGGGTTCCCATTATGTTCCCAGGGATAGGTATTCCAGTGTGCCGGCCGGATTAGTGCCTACGGGTGTGAAAAACATGCGGATGTCATATAACTTGCAAATTTTGAAAGAATCTGGATGGGTGCTCTGGGACCCCAAATGTGAGTACCACTAGGTCAGCCCACCTGGGCCCAAGGTATAGGGTCATATGGGCTCAAACTGGAAACCGATTGGGGGTTCCCATTATGTTCCCAGGGATAGGTATTCCAGTGTGCCGGCCGGATTAGTGCCTACGGGTGTGAAAAACATGCGGATGTCATATAACTTGCAAATTTTGAAAGAATCTGGATGGGTGCTCTGGGACCCCAAATGTGAGTACCACTAGGTCAGCCCACCTGGGCCCAAGGTATAGGGTCATATGGGCCTCAAACTGGAAACCGATTGGGGGTTCCCATTATGTTCCCAGGGATAGGTATTCCAGTGTGCCGGCCGGATTAGTGCCTACGGGTGTGAAAAACATGCGGATGTCATATAACTTGCAAATTTTGAAAGAATCTGGATGGGTGCTCTGGGACCCCAAATGTGAGTACCACTAGGTCAGCCCACCTGGGCCCAAGGTATAGGGTCATATGGGCTCAAACTGGAAACCGATTGGGGGTTCCCATTATGTTCCCAGGGATAGGTATTCCAGTGTGCCGGCCGGATTAGTGCCTACGGGTGTGAAAAACATGCGGATGTCATATAACTTGCAAATTTTGAAAGAATCTGGATGGGTGCTCTGGGACCCCAAATGTGAGTACCACTAGGTCAGCCCACCTGGGCCCAAGGTATAGGGTCATATGGGCTCAAACTGGAAACCGATTGGGGGTTCCCATTATGTTCCCAGGGATAGGTATTCCAGTGTGCCGGCCGGATTAGTGCCTACGGGTGTGAAAAACATGCGGATGTCATATAACTTGCAAATTTTGAAAGAATCTGGATGGGTGCTCTGGGACCCCAAATGTGAGTACCACTAGGTCAGCCCACCTGGGCCCAAGGTATAGGGTCATATGGGCCTCAAACTGGAAACCGATTGGGGGTTCCCATTATGTTCCCAGGGATAGGTATTCCAGTGTGCCGGCCGGATTAGTGCCTACGGGTGTGAAAAACATGCGGATGTCATATAACTTGCAAATTTTGAAAGAATCTGGATGGGTGCTCTGGGACCCCAAATGTGAGTACCACTAGGTCAGCCCACCTGGGCCCAAGGTATAGGGTCATATGGGCCTCAAACTGGAAACCGATTGGGGGTTCCCATTATGTTCCCAGGGATAGGTATTCCAGTGTGCCGGCCGGATTAGTGCCTACGGGTGTGAAAAACATGCGGATGTCATATAACTTGCAAATTTTGAAAGAATCTGGATGGGTGCTCTGGGACCCCAAATGTGAGTACCACTAGGTCAGCCCACCTGGGCCCAAGGTATAGGGTCATATGGGCCTCAAACTGGAAACCGATTGGGGGTTCCCATTATGTTCCCAGGGATAGGTATTCCAGTGTGCCGGCCGGATTAGTGCCTACGGGTGTGAAAAACATGCGGATGTCATATAACTTGCAAATTTTGAAAGAATCTGGATGGGTGCTCTGGGACCCCAAATGTGAGTACCACTAGGTCAGCCCACCTGGGCCCAAGGTATAGGGTCATATGGGCTCAAACTGGAAACCGATTGGGGGTTCCCATTATGTTCCCAGGGATAGGTATTCCAGTGTGCCGGCCGGATTAGTGCCTACGGGTGTGAAAAACATGCGGATGTCATATAACTTGCAAATTTTGAAAGAATCTGGATGGGTGCTCTGGGACCCCAAATGTGAGTACCACTAGGTCAGCCCACCTGGGCCCAAGGTATAGGGTCATATGGGCTCAAACTGGAAACCGATTGGGGGTTCCCATTATGTTCCCAGGGATAGGTATTCCAGTGTGCCGGCCGGATTAGTGCCTACGGGTGTGAAAAACATGCGGATGTCATATAACTTGCAAATTTTGAAAGAATCTGGATGGGTGCTCTGGGACCCCAAATGTGAGTACCACTAGGTCAGCCCACCTGGGCCCAAGGTATAGGGTCATATGGGCTCAAACTGGAAACCGATTGGGGGTTCCCATTATGTTCCCAGGGATAGGTATTCCAGTGTGCCGGCCGGATTAGTGCCTACGGGTGTGAAAAACATGCGGATGTCATATAACTTGCAAATTTTGAAAGAATCTGGATGGGTGCTCTGGGACCCCAAATGTGAGTACCACTAGGTCAGCCCACCTGGGCCCAAGGTATAGGGTCATATGGGCCTCAAACTGGAAACCGATTGGGGGTTCCCATTATGTTCCCAGGGATAGGTATTCCAGTGTGCCGGCCGGATTAGTGCCTACGGGTGTGAAAAACATGCGGATGTCATATAACTTGCAAATTTTGAAAGAATCTGGATGGGTGCTCTGGGACCCCAAATGTGAGTACCACTAGGTCAGCCCACCTGGGCCCAAGGTATAGGGTCATATGGGCCTCAAACTGGAAACCGATTGGGGGTTCCCATTATGTTCCCAGGGATAGGTATTCCAGTGTGCCGGCCGGATTAGTGCCTACGGGTGTGAAAAACATGCGGATGTCATATAACTTGCAAATTTTGAAAGAATCTGGATGGGTGCTCTGGGACCCCAAATGTGAGTACCACTAGGTCAGCCCACCTGGGCCCAAGGTATAGGGTCATATGGGCTCAAACTGGAAACCGATTGGGGGTTCCCATTATGTTCCCAGGGATAGGTATTCCAGTGTGCCGGCCGGATTAGTGCCTACGGGTGTGAAAAACATGCGGATGTCATATAACTTGCAAATTTTGAAAGAATCTGGATGGGTGCTCTGGGACCCCAAATGTGAGTACCACTAGGTCAGCCCACCTGGGCCCAAGGTATAGGGTCATATGGGCCTCAAACTGGAAACCGATTGGGGGTTCCCATTATGTTCCCAGGGATAGGTATTCCAGTGTGCCGGCCGGATTAGTGCCTACGGGTGTGAAAAACATGCGGATGTCATATAACTTGCAAATTTTGAAAGAATCTGGATGGGTGCTCTGGGACCCCAAATGTGAGTACCACTAGGTCAGCCCACCTGGGCCCAAGGTATAGGGTCATATGGGCTCAAACTGGAAACCGATTGGGGGTTCCCATTATGTTCCCAGGGATAGGTATTCCAGTGTGCCGGCCGGATTAGTGCCTACGGGTGTGAAAAACATGCGGATGTCATATAACTTGCAAATTTTGAAAGAATCTGGATGGGTGCTCTGGGACCCCAAATGTGAGTACCACTAGGTCAGCCCACCTGGGCCCAAGGTATAGGGTCATATGGGCCTCAAACTGGAAACCGATTGGGGGTTCCCATTATGTTCCCAGGGATAGGTATTCCAGTGTGCCGGCCGGATTAGTGCCTACGGGTGTGAAAAACATGCGGATGTCATATACTTGCAAATTTTGAAAGAATCTGGATGGGTGCTCTGGGACCCCAAATGTGAGTACCACTAGGTCAGCCCACCTGGGCCCAAGGTATAGGGTCATATGGGCCTCAAACTGGAAACCGATTGGGGGTTCCCATTATGTTCCCAGGGATAGGTATTCCAGTGTGCCGGCCGGATTAGTGCCTACGGGTGTGAAAAACATGCGGATGTCATATAACTTGCAAATTTTGAAAGAATCTGGATGGGTGCTCTGGGACCCCAAATGTGAGTACCACTAGGTCAGCCCACCTGGGCCCAAGGTATAGGGTCATATGGGCCTCAAACTGGAAACCGATTGGGGGTTCCCATTATGTTCCCAGGGATAGGTATTCCAGTGTGCCGGCCGGATTAGTGCCTACGGGTGTGAAAAACATGCGGATGTCATATAACTTGCAAATTTTGAAAGAATCTGGATGGGTGCTCTGGGACCCCAAATGTGAGTACCACTAGGTCAGCCCACCTGGGCCCAAGGAATAGGGTCATATGGGCCTCAAACTGGAAACCGATTGGGGGTTCCCATTATGTTCCCAGGGATAGTATTCCAGTGTGCCGGCCGGATTAGTGCCTACGGGTGTGAAAAACATGCGGATGTCATATACTTGCAAATTTTGAAAGAATCTGGATGGGTGCTCTGGGACCCCAAATGTGAGTACCACTAGGTCAGCCCACCTGGGCCCAAAATAGGGTCATATGGGCCTCAAACTGGAAACCGATTGGGGGTTCCCATTATGTTCCCAGGGATAGTATTCCAGTGTGCCGGCCGGATTAGTGCCTACGGGTGTGAAAAACATGCGGATGTCATATACTTGCAAATTTTGAAAGAATCTGGATGGGTGCTCTGGGACCCCAAATGTGAGTACCACTAGGTCAGCCCACCTGGGCCCAAGGAACAGGGTCATATGGGCCTCAAACTGGAAACCGATTGGGGGTTCCCATTATGTTCCCAGGGATAGGTATTCCAGTGTGCCGGCCGGATTAGTGCCTACGGGTGTGAAAAACATGCGGATGTCATATAACTTGCAAATTTTGAAAGAATCTGGATGGGTGCTCTGGGACCCCAAATGTGAGTACCACTAGGTCAGCCCACCTGGGCCCAAGGTATAGGGTCATATGGGCCTCAAACTGGAAACCGATTGGGGGTTCCCATTATGTTCCCAGGGATAGGTATTCCAGTGTGCCGGCCGGATTAGTGCCTACGGGTGTGAAAAACATGCGGATGTCATATAACTTGCAAATTTTGAAAGAATCTGGATGGGTGCTCTGGGACCCCAAATGTGAGTACCACTAGGTCAGCCCACCTGGGCCCAAGGAATAGGGTCATATGGGCCTCAAACTGGAAACCGATTGGGGGTTCCCATTATGTTCCCAGGGATAGGTATTCCAGTGTGCCGGCCGGATTAGTGCCTACGGGTGTGAAAAACATGCGGATGTCATATAACTTGCAAATTTTGAAAGAATCTGGATGGGTGCTCTGGGACCCCAAATGTGAGTACCACTAGGTCAGCCCACCTGGGCCCAAGGAATAGGGTCATATGGGCCTCAAACTGGAAACCGATTGGGGGTTCCCATTATGTTCCCAGGGATAGTATTCCAGTGTGCCGGCCGGATTAGTGCCTACGGGTGTGAAAAACATGCGGATGTCATATACTTGCAAATTTTGAAAGAATCTGGATGGGTGCTCTGGGACCCCAAATGTGAGTACCACTAGGTCAGCCCACCTGGGCCCAAGGAACAGGGTCATATGGGCCTCAAACTGGAAACCGATTGGGGGTTCCCATTATGTTCCCAGGGATAGTATTCCAGTGTGCCGGCCGGATTAGTGCCTACGGGTGTGAAAAACATGCGGATGTCATATAACTTGCAAATTTTGAAAGAATCTGGATGGGTGCTCTGGGACCCCAAATGTGAGTACCACTAGGTCAGCCCACCTGGGCCCAAGGAATAGGGTCATATGGGCCTCAAACTGGAAACCGATTGGGGGTTCCCATTATGTTCCCAGGGATAGGTATTCCAGTGTGCCGGCCGGATTAGTGCCTACGGGTGTGAAAAACATGCGGATGTCATATAACTTGCAAATTTTGAAAGAATCTGGATGGGTGCTCTGGGACCCCAAATGTGAGTACCACTAGGTCAGCCCACCTGGGCCCAAGGAACAGGGTCATATGGGCCTCAAACTGGAAACCGATTGGGGGTTCCCATTATGTTCCCAGGGATAGTATTCCAGTGTGCCGGCCGGATTAGTGCCTACGGGTGTGAAAAACATGCGGATGTCATATACTTGCAAATTTTGAAAGAATCTGGATGGGTGCTCTGGGACCCCAAATGTCAGTACCACTAGGTCAGCCCACCTGGGCCCAAGGTATAGGGTCATATGGGCCTCAAACTGGAAACCGATTGGGGGTTCCCATTATGTTCCCAGGGATAGGTATTCCAGTGTGCCGGCCGGATTAGTGCCTACGGGTGTGAAAAACATGCGGATGTCATATAACTTGCAAATTTTGAAAGAATCTGGATGGGTGCTCTGGGACCCCAAATGTGAGTACCACTAGGTCAGCCCACCTGGGCCCAAGGTATAGGGTCATATGGGCCTCAAACTGGAAACCGATTGGGGGTTCCCATTATGTTCCCAGGGATAGGTATTCCAGTGTGCCGGCCGGATTAGTGCCTACGGGTGTGAAAAACATGCGGATGTCATATACTTGCAAATTTTGAAAGAATCTGGATGGGTGCTCTGGGACCCCAAATGTGAGTACCACTAGGTCAGCCCACCTGGGCCCAAGGAATAGGGTCATATGGGCCTCAAACTGGAAACCGATTGGGGGTTCCCATTATGTTCCCAGGGATAGTATTCCAGTGTGCCGGCCGGATTAGTGCCTACGGGTGTGAAAAACATGCGGATGTCATATACTTGCAAATTTTGAAAGAATCTGGATGGGTGCTCTGGGACCCCAAATGTCAGTACCACTAGGCCAGCCCACCTGGGCCCAAGGAACAGGGTCATATGGGCCTCAAACTGGAAACCGATTGGGGGTTCCCATTATGTTCCCAGGGATAGATATTCCAGTGTGCCGGCCGGATTAGTGCCTACGGGTGTGAAAAACATGCGGATGTCATATAACTTGCAAATTTTGAAAGAATCTGGATGGGTGCTCTGGGACCCCAAATGTGAGTACCACTAGGTCAGCCCACCTGGGCCCAAGGAATAGGGTCATATGGGCCTCAAACTGGAAACCGATTGGGGGTTCCCATTATGTTCCCAGGGATAGTATTCCAGTGTGCCGGCCGGATTAGTGCCTACGGGTGTGAAAAACATGCGGATGTCATATACTTGCAAATTTTGAAAGAATCTGGATGGGTGCTCTGGGACCCCAAATGTGAGTACCACTAGGCCAGCCCACCTGGGCCCAAGGAACAGGGTCATATGGGCCTCAAACTGGAAACCGATTGGGGGTTCCCATTATGTTCCCAGGGATAGATATTCCAGTGTGCCGGCCGGATTAGTGCCTACGGGTGTGAAAAACATGCGGATGTCATATACCTTGCAAATTTTGAAAGAATCTGGATGGGTGCTCTGGGACCCCAAATGTCAGTACCACTAGGCCAGCCCACCTGGGCCCAAGGAACAGGGTCATATGGGCCTCAAACTGGAAACCGATTGGGGGTTCCCATTATGTTCCCAGGGATAGATATTCCAGTGTGCCGGCCGGATTAGTGCCTACGGGTGTGAAAAACATGCGGATGTCATATACTTGCAAATTTTGAAAGAATCTGGATGGGTGCTCTGGGACCCCAAATGTCAGTACCACTAGGCCAGCCCACCTGGGCCCAAGGAACAGGGTCATATGGGCCTCAAACTGGAAACCGATTGGGGGTTCCCATTATGTTCCCAGGGATAGATATTCCAGTGTGCCGGCCGGATTAGTGCCTACGGGTGTGAAAAACATGCGGATGTCATATACTTGCAAATTTTGAAAGAATCTGGATGGGTGCTCTGGGACCCCAAATGTCAGTACCACTAGGCCAGCCCACCTGGGCCCAAGGAACAGGGTCATATGGGCCTCAAACTGGAAACCGATTGGGGGTTCCCATTATGTTCCCAGGGATAGTATTCCAGTGTGCCGGCCGGATTAGTGCCTACGGGTGTGAAAAACATGCGGATGTCATATACCTTGCAAATTTTGAAAGAATCTGGATGGGTGCTCTGGGACCCCAAATGTGAGTACCACTAGGTCAGCCCACCTGGGCCCAAGGTATAGGGTCATATGGGCCTCAAACTGGAAACCGATTGGGGGTTCCCATTATGTTCCCAGGGATAGTATTCCAGTGTGCCGGCCGGATTAGTGCCTACGGGTGTGAAAAACATGCGGATGTCATATAACTTGCAAATTTTGAAAGAATCTGGATGGGTGCTCTGGGACCCCAAATGTGAGTACCACTAGGTCAGCCCACCTGGGCCCAAGGAATAGGGTCATATGGGCTCAAACTGGAAACCGATTGGGGTTCCCATTATGTTCCCAGGGATAGTATTCCAGTGTGCCGGCCGGATTAGTGCCTACGGGTGTGAAAAACATGCGGATGTCATATAACTTGCAAATTTTGAAAGAATCTGGATGGGTGCTCTGGGACCCCAAATGTGAGTACCACTAGGTCAGCCCACCTGGGCCCAAGGTATAGGGTCATATGGGCCTCAAACTGGAAACCGATTGGGGGTTCCCATTATGTTCCCAGGGATAGTATTCCAGTGTGCCGGCCGGATTAGTGCCTACGGGTGTGAAAAACATGCGGATGTCATATAACTTGCAAATTTTGAAAGAATCTGGATGGGTGCTCTGGGACCCCAAATGTGAGTACCACTAGGTCAGCCCACCTGGGCCCAAGGAGGGTCATATGGGCTCAAACTGGAAACCGATTGGGGGTTCCCATTATGTTCCCAGGGATAGGTATTCCAGTGTGCCGGCCGGATTAGTGCCTACGGGTGTGAAAAACATGCGGATGTCATATAACTTGCAAATTTTGAAAGAATCTGGATGGGTGCTCTGGGACCCCAAATGTGAGTACCACTAGGTCAGCCCACCTGGGCCCAAATAGGGTCATATGGGCTCAAACTGGAAACCGATTGGGGGTTCCCATTATGTTCCCAGGGATAGGTATTCCAGTGTGCCGGCCGGATTAGTGCCTACGGGTGTGAAAAACATGCGGATGTCATATAACTTGCAAATTTTGAAAGAATCTGGATGGGTGCTCTGGGACCCCAAATGTGAGTACCACTAGGTCAGCCCACCTGGGCCCAAGGTATAGGGTCATATGGGCCTCAAACTGGAAACCGATTGGGGTTCCCATTATGTTCCCAGGGATAGGTATTCCAGTGTGCCGGCCGGATTAGTGCCTACGGGTGTGAAAAACATGCGGATGTCATATAACTTGCAAATTTTGAAAGAATCTGGATGGGTGCTCTGGGACCCCAAATGTGAGTACCACTAGGTCAGCCCACCTGGGCCCAAGGTATAGGGTCATATGGGCCTCAAACTGGAAACCGATTGGGGGTTCCCATTATGTTCCCAGGGATAGGTATTCCAGTGTGCCGGCCGGATTAGTGCCTACGGGTGTGAAAAACATGCGGATGTCATATAACTTGCAAATTTTGAAAGAATCTGGATGGGTGCTCTGGGACCCCAAATGTGAGTACCACTAGGTCAGCCCACCTGGGCCCAAGGTATAGGGTCATATGGGCTCAAACTGGAAACCGATTGGGGGTTCCCATTATGTTCCCAGGGATAGGTATTCCAGTGTGCCGGCCGGATTAGTGCCTACGGGTGTGAAAAACATGCGGATGTCATATAACTTGCAAATTTTGAAAGAATCTGGATGGGTGCTCTGGGACCCCAAATGTGAGTACCACTAGGTCAGCCCACCTGGGCCCAAGGTAAGGGTCATATGGGCTCAAACTGGAAACCGATTGGGGGTTCCCATTATGTTCCCAGGGATAGGTATTCCAGTGTGCCGGCCGGATTAGTGCCTACGGGTGTGAAAAACATGCGGATGTCATATAACTTGCAAATTTTGAAAGAATCTGGATGGGTGCTCTGGGACCCCAAATGTGAGTACCACTAGGTCAGCCCACCTGGGCCCAAGGTATAGGGTCATATGGGCTCAAACTGGAAACCGATTGGGGGTTCCCATTATGTTCCCAGGGATAGGTATTCCAGTGTGCCGGCCGGATTAGTGCCTACGGGTGTGAAAAACATGCGGATGTCATATAACTTGCAAATTTTGAAAGAATCTGGATGGGTGCTCTGGGACCCCAAATGTGAGTACCACTAGGTCAGCCCACCTGGGCCCAAGGTATAGGGTCATATGGGCCTCAAACTGGAAACCGATTGGGGGTTCCCATTATGTTCCCAGGATAGGATATTCCAGTGTGCCGGCCGGATTAGTGCCTACGGGTGTGAAAAACATGCGGATGTCATAACTTGCAAATTTTGAAAGAATCTGGATGGGTGCTCTGGGACCCCAAATGTGAGTACCACTAGGTCAGCCCACCTGGGCCCAAGGTATAGGGTCATATGGGCTCAAACTGGAAACCGATTGGGGGTTCCCATTATGTTCCCAGGGATAGGTATTCCAGTGTGCCGGCCGGATTAGTGCCTACGGGTGTGAAAAACATGCGGATGTCATATAACTTGCAAATTTTGAAAGAATCTGGATGGGTGCTCTGGGACCCCAAATGTGAGTACCACTAGGTCAGCCCACCTGGGCCCAAGGTATAGGGTCATATGGGCCTCAAACTGGAAACCGATTGGGGTTCCCATTATGTTCCCAGGGATAGGTATTCCAGTGTGCCGGCCGGATTAGTGCCTACGGGTGTGAAAAACATGCGGATGTCATATAACTTGCAAATTTTGAAAGAATCTGGATGGGTGCTCTGGGACCCAAATGTGAGTACCACTAGGTCAGCCCACCTGGGCCCAAGGTATAGGGTCATATGGGCCTCAAACTGGAAACCGATTGGGGGTTCCCATTATGTTCCCAGGGATAGGTATTCCAGTGTGCCGGCCGGATTAGTGCCTACGGGTGTGAAAAACATGCGGATGTCATATAACTTGCAAATTTTGAAAGAATCTGGATGGGTGCTCTGGGACCCCAAATGTGAGTACCACTAGGTCAGCCCACCTGGGCCCAAGGTATAGGGTCATATGGGCTCAAACTGGAAACCGATTGGGGTTCCCATTATGTTCCCAGGGATAGGTATTCCAGTGTGCCGGCCGGATTAGTGCCTACGGGTGTGAAAAACATGCGGATGTCATATAACTTGCAAATTTTGAAAGAATCTGGATGGGTGCTCTGGGACCCCAAATGTGAGTACCACTAGGTCAGCCCACCTGGGCCCAAGGTATAGGGTCATATGGGCCTCAAACTGGAAACCGATTGGGGGTTCCCATTATGTTCCCAGGGATAGTATTCCAGTGTGCCGGCCGGATTAGTGCCTACGGGTGTGAAAAACATGCGGATGTCATATAACTTGCAAATTTTGAAAGAATCTGGATGGGTGCTCTGGGACCCCAAATGTGAGTACCACTAGGTCAGCCCACCTGGCCCAAGGTATGGGTCATATGGGCTCAAACTGGAAACCGATTGGGGGTTCCCATTATGTTCCCAGGGATAGGTATTCCAGTGTGCCGGCCGGATTAGTGCCTACGGGTGTGAAAAACATGCGGATGTCATATAACTTGCAAATTTTGAAAGAATCTGGATGGGTGCTCTGGGACCCCAAATGTGAGTACCACTAGGTCAGCCCACCTGGGCCCAAGGTATAGGGTCATATGGGCTCAAACTGGAAACCGATTGGGGTTCCCATTATGTTCCCAGGGATAGTATTCCAGTGTGCCGGCCGGATTAGTGCCTACGGTGTGAAAAACATGCGGATGTCATAACTTGCAAATTTTGAAAGAATC
>CAAHFI012056540.1:0-14191 GCA_900893395.1 Euglena gracilis | reverse complement strand
ATTCGGGCTTCGCACACTCTGGGGGTGAGACTTTGTGCACGACGCCCTGTACAACTTTTTTCGTTGCGGAATCCACCGCCCCCAACCGTAAATAATGGGCTGAAAAGGCTTTGTAATTTTTCCACTGACCAAGTTCACACACCTACTCGCTGGACAATCCCAATTTTTTGCACATCAAAACCCCTGCCCTCCTGGTGCTGTGGGCTTTCCAGTGGGAAATTGGAATGCCAAAAGTTTCCAACAACTCCTTTGTCAAAGAGTTGATTCTGTTGGACGTAAAGAGTTTTTTGCCATCCAAACTCCACAACAAAGGGGCACTCTGGGGGATGAAAGCTGTTTTTTCACATATTATCTCATCAAATGATATGGACTCAAAGATGGCAGTGAATCAAACTTCAACACCTGTCCCCACTTTGGTGAAGGCCAACCCTTTCTCCTTACCAAAATGAAAAAATTTTCCCCCACCACTGAAATGGTCCTTTGTGTTCTTGCCAGATACACCCCCCTGTGAAGAGCCAAAAGTCTGAAGGACAGAATGATTCTCCACCTCAGCTCCATAAGGGGCATGTCACAAACTCTCTCAGTGCTCTGCAATGTTCTCAAAATGGGTAATGGGTCCCAAAAGGCAGCATACCTCTGAACTGAACGATTCCATTCCTTTTTCACTTTTGTTAGTAAAGGGTGAAATCGAATGTACTCCAACCCAGGTAAATACTGCAGGGAGGCATACACACATCGAGCATCAGCCTGTGACAGTTTGTGTAGGTCCAACAGGGCAGTGGCCAGCTCCATCCTAGAGACTTGCAAGGGCTCCAATCCTTTCTTTTGCAAAATAACAAACAGTTTTCTGAATGCACTGCGATAACGCTTCAGGGGTCCCAAAGTCCTCAGCTTAGGACATTTTCAATGTCTTGATGTGGCACTTTTTGCTGTTCCAAAACGAACCTGATACCAGTGTGCAAGCCAAGGGCCACTTTGGCCTTGGCATTGATTGCCCCCAACAATTCCTGAACATTCCCTCCCTGGGGGGTAAGACCAACATTCTTGTCCCTGGTTTTGACATTTTGATTAATAGGGGCTACCATGGACTCGAAACCCACATGGGTGTCACCAAAAGGCATTTCACCTGCTTTTTCAATCTCAGTCTGATGAGCCAAGGAAAAATCACTTTCCAGGGGGGGTTGGCATAAACATCTCGGACTGAAGACAGATCGCATTTCAATGCATCCACCAGAGAAGCTTCGTGGTGGGGCCATCTGGCCACAAACTTTTTGAATTTTGCATTTCCTGGAGCTGCAAACATGTCTGTGTCTGGAGCAATGTCGGTTCTGAAAAACTGCAGAATTTGGGTGAACAGGTTTGGGCACAGGGTATAATCCCCCCTGTCCTGATCCCACCTAGTGAGTGGGTCTGCCAATATTTCTGCTGAAGGAACCCACTGGACCTGCAGTTGAACTTGGTTTCCCCATCACCAATGAAATAGAGGTTCCAAAATCTGATTGAGGTACTGTTTTCTTCGCCCCCACTTGGTGAGATAGCTTAGTGCCGCTTGATTGTTACACGTTACAGTCCACGTTTTAACAGCACAGTTTCCCCAGGCTGGGCAAAGGCTTTTACTGTCTGTACTGCTGCCATCAGCTCTTTCACATTTATATGCAAACCATTTTTATCCCTCCAAAATTCTTGGATTATTTGATTTTGGGAGGAGTCCACCCCCCCCCCCGTGCCCATGTGGAGGAGTCTGAATGGAGCACCCTTTTTGCCTGTTGTAGGAAAGGTCTGCCCAGGCCTGGTTGCAGGTATGCCTTTAGGACTTTGATTTCCCCCTTCAGGCTTTCTGTTATGTCGATGCAAAAAATCCCAGCCCTTTTCCTGATGCAGCTGGCTGAACTTTAAGAGCTCCTGGGTTACCAATCTCAGAAATGGCAGAGCAGAGAGGTAACTTCTGATTTGTCCCAGAATGCTGGAAATCTTTCTGCAACTCAGTTTCTGGGCCAGAACCACCTTGCCCAGTTCTTTTCTGATGGTTTTTAATTTGTGGGGGGAGCACCTCCAGCTGACCTTTTTCCAGATCGATGACGAATCCCAAATGTTGCCGCCTTTTGGTGGGAGTAAACACAGACTTTTTCTCGCTGACTTTGAACCCAGCCCCCCCTAATGTGTTCAGCATTGTCAACAAATGCTTTTTCACCGAATTTTCTGTGGAACCAAACAGAATGATGTCGTCCAAATAGACGAACACCTGCAATCCCTTTGATCGCCACAGTTTTAGCAGGACTTTCATTAGGGACATGAACAATTTTGGGAGGGTGCTTAGGCCAAAACAGGCCCCCTGAAACTCCCACAGGTCTGGTCCCACCTGAATTCTGACATTTTTTTGAAATCTTTTTCCAGACCCACATGAAAGTAGGCATCTTTTAAGTCTAGTTTGACTGTCCAGTCCCCTTTTTTCAGAGTGGGGAAAATGGTGGACATGTTTTCCAAAGTGAACTTTTCTGGACAGTAAAATTGATTTAGATCTTGACAATCTGTGATAAGTCGATGCTTGACCCCCTCCCTTTCTGGTTTGGACAACACAAACCAGGGTACTAGGTGGGCAGTGTCTGTGGCCATTTCCAATTTTTTGGTTGCCCCACTTTCTTGGTACTCCCTCAGTATTTTTGAGGCCAGACTGATTTCCTGCTCTGACTTTTGCTGCTGTCTTTTTGGCAGAAACTGGGGTGGAGGGTGGTCTGGCTGCACACCATTTTGAATTAGTGATACTACCCACTGGCTTGCATCTTTCTGCCACCATGGCAGACATTTTCTCAGTCTCTGAATCAATGGCACCCCCAGCCATGCCACTTCTCTGAAATCCAACCCTTGAAGGATGCCTGTATCCCACTCCTCTGGGGGGCAGGTTGGTGTGGGCCAGGTCCCTGGCTCCAGGAGCCCTTCAGGGCAGGGGTCAGCAGGGGGATTACCTCCTCCTTGGAGCTCAGCTGGGGGGACTCTCGCCCACTCCGTCTTGGTTCTGGCTTGCCCATCATGGGCACCTGGGGCCTGTAAGCCCTGACCCCTTCTGTGCTTGGATTTGTTGGTTTCACCCGCTCTTGGGGTCTTTGATGCTTCAGGCCTTCCCCTTGCCTTTCCTGAGGAAAAGGGTGAGGAGAGAGAGAGGATTCCAGAGATGATTCAGACCCTTTGGACCACCCTCTCCACTGGCTGCAATAGCCCTTTCCTCTCCCAGACTTGAATTGGCTGCCATAGCCCTTGCCGTTGCCAAACTTGAACTTAAATCCTTTGTTCCCTGTGGGAATGGGAAAATGAGACATAGAATGTCTGGAGAAGGCTGGTGCCAAGCCTGCTTGATTCAGAGCCCATTGGGCTTTGTCAAATGCCAAATCTTCTTTGGTGAACAGCCCGTTGTTTGTACTTGGGATTACCCCTGGAATGCTGCACTTCTTCCTCTCCTTCAGCAGCGTCTGCTCTAGCTCTGCTACAGCAAAAAACAGTTGTTACGCCAATATTTGATAATCTGCTTCCACACTGCCATACAGGCATGCCACCATCCTCTCCAGGTGCAACATCTTTTGCTGCCATGCCTTCAGCTGCTTGTCCCAGGCCCCTTTTCCATCTGAACCATGATTATTATCTTCCGCTCTTACTTTTATCCCCTGATACCTTGGTAGCTCCCCCAGCACCATTTTCCACGGTACTTGATCTCCTTTTTCGGCGTGCCCAAGGCACGCTGCCTGCTCTGGCGCCAGTGACGCCAGTTCCTCCTGCCAGGGGAGCCGTTCGTCCGCCTCGTCGTTGTCGTTGTCCTCCTCATCTTCTCCGGCCTCCTCCATCACGGACCGCTTCGCTCTCTGCGTCATCCCCTTGTCTTTCTTCTAAATTTTCTCCAGCCAACGCTCAGCCAACTTGAACGCCACGTCCGCTGCTGTCTGCCCCAAATCGATCAGTGGTACTTCCACGCTTCCTGCTAATGCCACGGAGTACAAGAACGAATTCCTGTAGTCTCCGACTTGGCTGGAGACCATCGCCACCTGTGTCAGCTCGTGGACCTTCTTTGCACACTTCTTCGTGTGCCATCCGCCTCCCAGCCAGTTTTGCCCGGCCGCAATGACGGCGACGAGGGATTCCGGGGAAGATTCTGCCAATAGTTTCGCCACGTTGCCCTCGTTGAAGAATAGCTCTCTCCACGAAGTGTTGAATATGACTTCATCCTCGGATGTCAATTTCTCTGCGTACGTTGCCATCTGATGTTGTCGAAGGGCGTTAATATCCGCCAACTCCGGCACCAAAAAGCAGTAAGAAGCACCCCGCCAAAAAACAACACAAACAACAAGAAAGCCGGCACACAAAGCAGGATCTCACCCCCAGAGTGTGCGAAGCCCGAATGGTCGGGCCCCTTTTTGGGTCTCCCACTTGCTTTGGATGACCTCTGCCATGGGCACTGAAGAGTATATTTGAGGGGGGTTGCCCCCCTGTCCTCCACAGCCCCTTCTTAGGCATCATCCTGGGCCTGCCACCGGTTTGGCATATTTAAACCCCTTGCTGGGGGACAGTGTTTTAGTTTCTGGAGGTATCCCCCTTCTGATATTTGATGGCCCCAGTGACCTTGAAATTGTTGATCTTGGGCATGTTGATGGGCCCAGTGGCCTTGATAATAATTTTGGCCCCACTGGCCCTCTTGGTGTTGGCTCCACTGGCCTTCTTGAAACTTTGACAGCCCCCATTGACTTCTCTTTTATATGGTACGCCATGCCCATTGAAAATCTTGGGGGGCCTCTGCGGGCCAATCCTGTACCCCTGATAGGGTTTGTGATCAAGAAATGGTCGGGGGTGTTGTGGACCTATCCTGCCCCTACCACTTGGCATCTGTTTGTGGAATCGGCCTCCCTGGCATTGGTATTGCTGGCCACCCTGGCCTTTGTTCCATCGGCCTCCATGGCCATTGCTGCTGTTGTCGCCATGGCCCAGCTTGAACAAGGTATTGGTGTAACTGGGATATGAGCCTCCATGGCCCTTGCCGTAGTTGCATGAAAGCTGTCTTGGCTTTTTGTGACCTTCGGGTTTTTTTGACCACTGTCTGCCAAAGTCTGTGGCTGTCACTGGGTGGTTTTTCAGAAACTTTTCCTGGGGGGGATGGGACAGCCACGGATCGCCACGGTTGCACCGCGCCGTCAGGTCCTCCAGCTGTAGCGGCAGCCAGTTTTTGTTGTTCAGCGATTCTCTTCATCGTGTTGGCAATTACATTTTTCATTGAAGTCCTGAAAAGGTCAACAAAGTCTGATTTGATATTCTCCACGAGCGTCACCTTCCAGACAATTCGATTGACTTAACTCTTTCAAATTCAATTGTCAAGGTTCTTCAGTTGAAGTTCCTTTCTTCTGGGTTGTGGAAGGTCAAATTAAGAATCAGCCAACTCCGGCGAAAAAAAGCTCTAAGCGGGATCTCCTAACTCAACGCACCAGAAACAATCCGAACAACACCGCCGGCGAGCAAGGTGTGCCTCACAGGGGCAAAGGGCGGAACCCGAGGTATCATAGAACTTCCAAGAGAGCAGCTGACGCTGGGGAAGGTGGGGGCACAGCAGCAGCCGCAGAAGCTGGAGCGGCGGCGGCAGCACATCAGTTCGTGGCGGTCGCAACCTCCCCACTCCGCACAACATCAAAGAGTTCAAAATAACCCACTCAACATGGTAACGGCCATGGGCAGCTATCATTCAACAAGGCCTGGGGCCCATATTCAAAATGGTGGATCTGCACACCAAATGGTGTCGGGACCACATCCTGACCATTACCCAGGGGGTCAAATATTAAATTATGATATTGAAAGAGATTTTACAGTCACGTGTGGGAACGGCATTTAAATACCAAGCCTCTCAGGAACTATTCTCAGACAGCAGCACCTGACAATGGGGGGGGGGGGGCTGGTCAGACATTCAGGTCAAAAGGTTCAGGATTTCTGGAGGGACCTGCATGTCCTTCATATCGATTGGAAACAGTAAAAGCTTTGCCCAGACCAAAACAAACAATTGTCATTAACGTGGACAGCCCGGTAGATGTAAGAGATTTATCAAAATGGGGAGGAAAAAAGCCCTACCTAAATTCCATCTTAAAACGCCTTCTGAACCATTGTCAAGAAAAGCAAATAAATTTGCAGGTGGTTTGGGTTCCCACACAGGAACAATTGGCAGACTCCCTGACCAGGGAGCAAAAAGAACCAGGGGATTGCACCCTAAATGTACACATTTTCACCAGATTCTGCAGTCTTTCAAAAGAGACTCAAACCCAGAGGTGTGCATGTATTGAACCCCCGGCAACAAAAAAATTCCGAAATTTCATTTGTCGATACCCACACCAAGGGTCTTTGCTGGTGGATGACTTGGAGGCAGATTTAAGGGGCCTCCCCCCAGTTTATGCAAAACCTCCCTGGAGCATCATTCCCCAGTGGGTTCAGAGATTAATGCTAAACCCAGATCTAACTTGTCTGTTGATCGCAACCCACTGGGCTTCGACATCATGGTGGCGCCAATTAATACCAATCAGGCAGCCAGGCAGCAAAGTTTTGCCGGTACCTCCACAGTGCGGTCTGTTCACCAACTGCTGGGGGGAGGAGATGCACCCCACCCCCAAGGTGCAATTTGGCCTGCTTGATTGTGTCAGGCAAATATTAAAATCCCAGGAAGTTTCGATGTCCAGTATCGACACTCACATAAAAATCTGGGCAATGTCAAAATATATGACTCAGCCTTCAGGACTCTGGTGGGCCTATTGTTGCACAAAGGGGTGCCCCTGCAGGACTAAAAAAGTCCACAAGATGGCTGAAGCCATCCTGGATCTTGCTGTTCACAGCATCAACACTGCAACAAATGCATATGCAGCAGCTTTGTTACTCCAAGGGTTTGGTTCACTGAGGTTTTCCCCTCTTCTGGCTCCATTTAAAAGAAAATTGAATGCCAATGTCTGCAAGTGTTCCCATTTTTGGGGCCCACTGAATTTCCAGAGCACATCACCAGATATTCAAAACCGCACTCAGCAATGCCTTTGAAAGAGCTCAGAAACAGACTCATCATTTGTTGGAGGCTGTTGGCCCTCTACAGGGGGGTGGATTTAGCCAGAACCTAGCGAAAAGTTAGCTTCGTGGGAGAAATAATTTTCATTTTGTTGCAAAGTAAAGGTTGGCAGTAACCAAGGTGGGAAGAGATGTTGAATCTGCCGCGCAGTGCCGCTCATAAGCCCCTGACATTTTTGAAAGAGTATGCGGAGAGGACATCCCACATGGTTGGACACAAAATAATTTGTTACAGTCTTTGGATGGTAAAAGACCTTTCACCTCAGGCAGAGTGAATTCACTCACCAAAAAAGTGTTGCAAGAGGGGTGGGGTTGACACCATCCACTGCAAACCCCACACAGCACCTTATTGTGAAAGAATGCTGGTTTGCAAGTGGAGGAACTCCAGCAACTGGTAAGTGGAAAAATTTCGGAGCATTTCTGGCCCATTATTTGAGGCTGGGAGTCGTATCAAAAATTCAAAAAATTATGGCTCAGAGGGGGGGGTGAAAAGTACCTCACCATATCGCAGTGCGGAGCCCGAATGGTCTCGGACTCCCACGACACAGGAAGGGGGAGGAAGGGAGCAAGAGGGTGAATCACAAGAAGATGGTGAGCCCAACCCCCCCGCCCAGAAAATAAGCAGAAAAAAAAGACATCCCAGGCACAAAGGGGGCCCAACCAAGCAGCCCCAACCACACCCAAAAACACACCAGAAAGCGACAATAATTCCCACCCCAGGAGGGACTCCCACCAAGCGACCATGTGCGAGGGAGTGTGGACGGTTCCACAACAGTTCAGCTTCGCCAAGGTGTCGGAGGAGGCCTCGTCGTCGCCAACTCCGGCAACAAAGGCGCAGTAAGAAGCACCCCCCGCGAGCACCAACCACACCAGAACAGAACAGCCGGCAAGAAAAGCAGGACCTCACCATCTTCTTGTGCTTCGCCCTCTTGGTCCCTTCCTCCCCCTTCCTGTGTCATGGGAGTCCGAGCGTGTGCGGCTCTGGCTGTCTTAAGTGTCCCTTCCTCCTCGGTGGTTTTTTGTCCAGGGAGTGCGAGGCACCTCGCAGTTTAACCGGGTGCAAGATTTGCGTTGCTGTTCGGGCGAAGGAAGGCGGACGGGGTTGGTAGCGAGGAGAGAGAGCAGTTGACAGGAAACAGAACAGAAATACTTATAAAACAGCTCACAGCATGTGGAGCGAGACTGAACAGCAAGAAACCGATGCCAAGCCACAGCAACAGGTGACCTTTTTGGCAAAATTATGGACGTGATGCACAACAAAATTAGACCACTGCCTGAGAAAGTGGCAATGACACTGAAAAGAGTCAAACGCCAGCAGAAAGACAAAACATTTCAACCCAGAGCACTGGCCAGCCTGGTAGGGAACTTCCTGGACACATGTCACAGCACCACAGCCTTGCAGGGGATCCCAGCCCAAATGATGAAGCAGGTTGCCAAGGGGGTCTCCAAGAATTACAAAACCCTGGCATTTTGTAACAAATTCAAGTGCTGGACAATGTCAACACAGAAAACACAGGACATCACCAAACTCCTGTCACAGGCAGAACATGCCCTGAGGAACCCCATCCAACCAACATTCAGGCCACAACCAGAATTTGCAGAACACCATCACCTCAGATGACAGCAAAAAGGATGGGGGGAAGTACTTTCACTTAACAATAAGGAACTCAAGGCATGCGCAGCACAGTTGGAAACAAAAGAAAGGAAAATAAACATCATCACCAAAGAAGGGCAAGCGCAAAGGCAGTACAATTCCTCCTCCCACACATTCCAAACGGCTGCACACTGACAATTCAAACAGATGCTTCCAGCACAGCCTGGTGCTGGAAATCAGGCAAAAAATACTTGGAAAACACAACACTGGTCCAGGGTTCTGACTTCGATCCAGGTTGCCCCCCCGCCCTCATCATCAGGAGACAGCCAATTTTTTGAGACCCAGAAAGGGGGTTACTCCCCCCACCAGCTTGGGCACCCTTTTCACTATTTGTAAAGGCTAAACAGCCTGACCCCCCCAAGAGATTCGTAAGGTATTAAGAACGTTGTAATCCCAAAATGATTTGCCTTACAGTGTTTGCTTGCAGTGCGTGGTGGATGCCTTGAATGTGGTGACAAACACAAAAAAAGGTGCAATTTTGCTACAGCAGGGGAAAAGACGACTTTTGAAATTTCAAAAAAGTGCAGGTACACTGTCACCGACCCAATCCAAACACTTTTGACAATGGCTTTCTACAATAACGTGCCCAACCCCCTGTGTTACAGACACTTTTTTTGCAAATTCAGTTGACAACGCTGATCAGAAGTCGGGATTGTGCAAATTTGGAGTGGACAATTTTTGAGTACCGTGGCCAGTTTTTCGTTCGGTGCACCGCAAAAACTGGTTCAATGGAGACCTTCAATGTCCCAGCAACGGTGTGGCAAATTCTGGTGGCATAGAACAGACATTCGATCATTATATTGATGTATCATCAGAGCATGAAAAAAAAGAGCAAAACAGCCATTGCAAATTGTTTGACTCACCATCTTGCACAAACATGCAGTTTTGGGACATTTTTTTGCAGTTTCGATTTTTGGGTCCCCGTTTCGACCATCCAGTCAGGCCTCTTCCCAGCCAGGGGACTCCTCCTCTCCTGGGTCAGCCACGGCTGCCATTTCCTGTCTCTGAGCTGGACCCGCCTCCCCACGTTTCGCTAAAGGACGCCCAGCTGGAAATGCAGGTGGTCTGCAGTGCTGTCTCTGGGGTTCTTGAACTTTTGGACCAAATGGGCGCTAGTACAGACCCCATATTAATGCTGGGTTTGCGCCTCACCTGAGTTACGTGCGTTCTCTCTGCCAGCAAGGAACCGTGTTGTCCAACCGGCCCAGCAATGGAACTCAAGCCCACTCCCAGGGCGGGCGTCAGGGCATACCAGGAAACGGCTGTTCTCCCTCCCTGCCCCAAGGGGGGTGGGGTCAAAAGTGGAGGATGAGAGCTCAGCTAACCCATAACAGGCGATGAGGGGGTGCCAAGGTGGTCGCCAAACAAGGGGGGACCAACCCCATCTATTTTTGGCAATTTTGCTCAGCTCAAGTAGCAAAACAATTGACGGCAAAACGCGTTATGTGTTGGTCAGTCCTTGAGTTTAGGAGGATCTTTCCTTGTGGATTTCCAATACAACCTCAGGCCATGTGGCACCGAGGCCACTGTGAAGATGACATCTTCACCATTCAGCTGTGGTGTGCTCATGAACAATGGGGATCTCAAATGATGTTTGATTCCCCACCTTTTATCAACTGAAGGCTTTTCCTTGTTTCGTCCTTGCGTCGCCCTTTTCCCAAGCTTGGAAGACACAGCACGAAGATAGAGTTGATATTTGACCAAAGTCCTTCCGCCAGAAGTTCAGAACATAGAGACAACAAGACGGACCTGGGAAAAATGTGATCGTCGTGTCAGACGTCACCCGAGGTTCTGATGCGCGAAAATGTGCGAAAATACTTTTGGTGTTCAATCTCCCCCTTTTGGGAGCTTGGACACATGGTCCCAAAACAGACACACCAACGTGATCATGAAAATGCCTTTGCTCGTTTCAAAACACAAGTCGGTAGGCAAAAACATGTCACTTGTTTGTCAAAAAAAAATAGACCGGTGGAACACAAAATGGCTCGTGAAAACTCAAGATGTTCCACACACAAAAAATAGACCAAAAAGATAGGAATGGTAAGAATGGTAAGAAATGTTCAGAGAGTAATGGACTCATAGTGATGGTTGGCGGTTGGGTTGGTCAGTGGCTCTCTCGGTTCTTTCTCTTTTGGGGTGCAAACTGAACCATGAGCACATCATTGAGTTTTGCGAGAGGGTTCTTTCTCTTTCGGTGGGGCTTTCTATTTGTGCGCGCGCATTCTCGCAATCTCTTTCGTCTTTCTCCCCTTTTGGGTCTCTTGTCCCTTGGCCCTTGCTTGGAAAAATTGGGCCTTCCTCCCGGATGGTCTGTCGGTGTCGCCTGGGCGTGCAGGTCCCTCCGCCCACGGGCCATCTCCTTGGCTCTCTTCAAAAGTTCGGATAGGTCCCTCCCTTCACAATACTCCACAAACGGCTCATTCAACCTCCCTTCGGGAAGTATAAAGCTTTTCATTGGCTCACATGTGCTTGCCGAAACGGGGTATCCTTCCCATTGTGTCAAAAACCGCCATCCTTGGTAAAAATTTGTGTTTCAAAATTTTTCTCACACTGAAATAATCATCTTCTGCGTTTTCCTTTTCCTCTTTGTCCACGTCCACATTTCCAATTCCTTTTCCTCTTCCAAAAGATCAGACATTTCATTCTCGTTTGGGGGTTCATCTCCCACCTCAATCAATTCCGACCATCTTTTCACTTGATCCATCGCAACATCAATGAAGCCTCCCAAATGCGGTGAAACGGCAATTTTCAATGCGTTGTGTCGTACCGAAATGATTTGATACGGACCCAACCATGGCGATTCAATCTCTTTCAACTTTCCCTGGGGCCAACGACTCCTGTGAACCAAAACATATTCACCCTTTTGTTATGAACTTCGAATGCGAAAACGATTTGCCCTTTTTGTTGGCAACCTCCCGGACATGAGCAAGTCTTTGACTCGCTTTTTCTTGCATTTTCAATTGTTCCTCCACCCATGACTCAACGGTGGGGGTCAATCCGGGTTCAACCGTTGCATCGAATTTCCATGAGTCTTTCCCAAGAAACAATTCGCTGGGGGTAAAACCGGTTTGTGGTGAAACTCGTGAGTTCATAATCCAAACCACAAAGGGAACAATCTTGGGCCACTCAACGGTATGTAATTGCATTGAAAGAATTCTCAAGTGTTGCACAAAAGCTCGATTCACTCGCTCGCAAATTCCATTGGACTCGGGGTGTCTTGGAGGGGAAAATTCCACGTCAATCCCAAGGGAATGGAAAGCTCGTTGATAAAATCCCTTTTCGGAGGAAAAACGTACGTCGTTGTCGCTCAAAATTTCTCGTGGTTTCCCGTAGTGAGAGATCCATTCTTGCATGATCAATTTGAGAGTACCCTCCCCGGTGATATTCTTGTTGCACGGAACCATTCGAACAAATCTTGTCAATGCATCCACCATCACGAGGACATAATCGTAAGCATTCGAAATATCCATGGCCACAAAGTCAATGTACAAAAGTTCATTCGACAATTGGGGAATGGGCATGGAAGACATCAAACCTCTATCCGGTGCATTGTTTGGCTTTGAACGTAGACAAATCTCACATCTTCGGAAAAGTTCCTTGCACAAACTCATCATTTCACTTTTCGATTTCTCCACAAAGAAATACCTCAAACAGAATAGCAATGTTTTCTCCGGTCCGGGGTGGCCATTGTTCACATGACACCATTGCAAAACTTCATTGAATCGCTTCATTGGGACAACCAACAATCTCTCACAAAAAAGCGATTTTTCTAAACAAACAAACGTCCATCGAAAAGTTCGGCTTGAAAGGGCGTAAAGGCATTCCACACGTCTTTGAACTCGGAATCCACAAAATCCCTCTCACCGAAAAAAGACCCAAAATCAATGCGGAAATTTTGTTGAATTCGTAAATCTAGTTGACCGTCCATTCTTGCAAAGGCCTCACTTGCAAGTCGATCGATCTCAATTCCGGTCTTCTCGTCGAATGCGTTTCTCGAAAAGTAGTCGCACAACACGTTCTTTGCTCCCGGTAGGTGGAAAAATGATATTTGAAATTGGCACAAAAATGTGTACCATCGTCTCAAACGGGGATTTGGCGGTCCATCGAGAAAACCTTTCGTCGCTTGGTTATCACAAAACCAAATGACTGGCATTCCGGAGACAACTCTGAATTGTGCCCCGATCGTCAAAATTCCCGCAAGCAACTCCTTTCGGTAAGTGTCATATTTGCTCCTCGTTTCATTCCACCTCCAATTCCAATGACCAAGCGGAACGAGCGGACAATTTTGGGGGTACGAATGATTCAACGAACCGTCGGGGTTTAATCCTTCAACTCGAAATTCTTCCGGAATTTGCTCTCCGTCAAGATTTTGAAACTGGAAAAGCGGAGCTCCTCCTCCAATGTCGCTCGCATCGGTGATCAAAATCATTTCACCGTCTCTTCGGGGTATGCCCAACATTTTTACGTTTGCCAATTTCTTGTTCATTTCCTCGAGCTTTGCTTCATCGTCCTTCGACCATGACCACACATAATTTTTCTTCAACTTGTCCGTCAATTGTGCCGTCGAAAACGTGAAATTCGGAACCTGTCGTCGGTAAAAGTTTGCCGCACCAAGAAATGCTCGTAAATCGGAAAGCGTTTTCACCTTGCTCCTCAAAATGGCTTCCACCCGTTTCTTTGAAGGGGTCCAAACTCCCCAACCGATGGTGTAGCCCAAATAATCGAGTTCGGTTTTCATGAATTCACACTTCGAGAGTTTTATTCGCACGTTGTTTTCCAAACATGTCCTCAAAAAATATTCCAAGAGTTTCAAATGATCACTCTCACTTTTCGAACCGATTGCACAATCATCGAAAAATGCTCCACAAAATCCCGTGTCCAAAATTGGTTTCATTTAATCCTTTGATTTGACCTTTCCACACAATACCTCCATCATTTCTTGGAACACACCCGGCGCTTGTTGCAAACCGAAAGACATCCACAACCATCGGTAACACCTTCCACTTGGGGTCGTGAAACACGTCAAGTCTTGTGCACGGGGTGTTAGGGAAATTTGCCAAAATTCACTTCGCAAATACATTTTGCTTTTGAATTTGCACGCCGAAAGTTGCTCGATGAGTTGTTCCATGTTGGGGAGGTAACCGGCGTGGGGCTTTGTCCTCTTGTTCAATTTTTGGTATTGAACCACCATTCTTCTCGTAGCGGATTCTTTCTTCGCAACAAGGAACGTCGGGGAGCAAAAACGCGGAAATGTTCCCGGCGGGAGCACTTCGACAAGGTTTGCTTGGACCAATTCTTCGACTTGTTTCTCGATTTCCTCCTCGTCGTTTTTCGGCATGGGCCAACATTTTCCTCTCATCGGCACGTTTTCCAATTCCTTTTTTAGCTCGAGATCCATTACCGAGAATTTGCATCCTTTGCCAACCGGTGGCAGGAGTCCGAACACTTCTTTGAATTTGTACAAAAGATCAA
>CAAHFI012056371.1:0-12557 GCA_900893395.1 Euglena gracilis | reverse complement strand
GTCCTCCCCAGACCCCCCCCCAGGGGGTGTGCCTGCTAGGGGCAGGCACCCTATAGCACCCACCCACCCCTCTCCTCCCCCGGTTGGTAAGCACAAGCATGCCTGGGAACCCCCCAAAAGGTCGAATATTTTCCCCATCTAGGCACACCGGAGGGGGAGGGAGTCTGACCATACCGGGTTTGACGATCCCCTCCCCACATCATCCGGGGCCCTGCAGCCACTCGCCAGGTGGCAATGTTGGTGCGCCACCTGCCCGCCGAGGCCTTCTCCAGCGCAAACATGCTGGAGACCCTGAACCAGAGCATGTACGAGTGGTGGCCAGGGCGGCTGCCAACTGTGACCGCAGGTTTGTGGTTGTAAACCCCCATAAATCCAAATGCAACCACCTCCGAATATTCCCCCCATATGCAACCATCAGCAAATACCATGCAAAATTATATCACCCCCCCCCAGGAAGTGCCAATAAGCGCCGCACACGTCGTGGCACGGGGGAAAATCCAGAAAATTTATCATTTTGTGACAGTGATACTCAATGACTTCGACACCGAAAAAAATGGCGATGATTTTGGCGACGGAAATTTGTTTTCCCACCTCATATATCCCCCCCCCAAAGTGCCCCGCCCCCAAAGTGGCCGATTTTTTTGGCAGAATTTTGATTTACTCCCTCAAAGGGGCCATTTCCTTTCGGCGTCAAAGGCGCCAAAGGCCAAAATTTGACCCCCAAAGCGTCTGTTGTTTTGGGGTCCCGGCCCCGTTTTGAAAAAAAAATGTGACTGTTACCACCCCCTTTTTTTCCCCTCCTTGCATCCCCACTGGTCTCAGGGGTTTGGTCGACGAATTCTATGCAACTTCTGGTCCAAGACCATGGGCCATAATGATTTTTCGGGGTCAGGGTGAAGCATTTATGAGGTCAGGTGGAGAGTCAATTTATTGGTTCCTGAATAAACTTTCCTTGCTGGTCTTGTCTACACAGAAAAGATGGGCTTTAAAAATGGGCGCAAAACAATTCACACATGCTTAGAGCAGCACCATGTTGGTGGGTCCCCAGGAATAGAGCGAACGGCAGCATCAATGGGTATGCCCTGAACCTGATGTACCCTGCCAATACAACCAATGTGAGTTTTACCAGATCGATTGGAGCCATGCTCTCTTTTTTTATTAATCCTCCCAATTGTCGCAATCAACAGGAAATGATTTAGCTCACCCCCGTGTTAGTCGTCAAAGTATGTGCTGAAGAACACCAAAACAAAAGTCAATAAATCCAGTGCTCTAAGGGGGTATGCGACTGGCATGGAAGGACATATCTCGAAGCGGGGACAATGTCTACGTGTATGCATATCCATCTGGAGCAAGTACGTTCTCAGACAAGCAGGCCTCTGCATCTGATGGTGAATGAAATGCATTATGAAGGACAAAAACCATAATTTCCTTCTCCAGTTTTCTGACACAGAGTTGCCATGAACGTTTGGTTTTTCAGGATGCAACATTATTTGTGTGCAGAGCCTAAATTGGTTTGCATGTTTAAAACATCGCTGAAAAATTGCAACCTTTGTGTGTTCCAAAGATAAACAGCAAACTTCAAAGGTAAAACGGACGCGTTTCTTTTTTACTTGTTGCCACTTTTAGACACATTTTTAGCATCTTACACCGAAGCAAGCATTTTCTACCTTGATTTGTTTTTCTGTTTTTTGAGGAACTCTCAATGGATGGGAAGCAACTCGATTTGGAGGTGCTATGGGGGGTTGGCATAAGGGTGGGATGGGGAAGTTGTGCCGTCCCATTCCACACCATTGCACGGGCTTGCCGTCGTTTACCGGAATGTGTGGGGCGACATCGGCAGCACATACCTGACTGAATTCTTGTACTCATATGCTCAGGGTCAGCGGGGGAGCAGCCCGTTTTGTGAAGGATCCAAATGGAACGATGTATTTTGAGTTGTTGAACAAGTTTGGGTTTTGAGTTGCTAGAAAGATGGTGGGGGGACCACTTTCATTCTCATTCTGCACGTGAGGTTATTTGAAGCTCAGTTTGCTTTCTTGAGTGGCTGACGAAGGTTTGGCCGTTTAAATACCTTCGAATTTGGCAAGTGTTTATCTTAATCAATCCTTCCCCCTGGATGCTGGTCTTTGACCACCCCAGTTAGTTGAGTTTTACAGGTGGTGACTTGTTTCTTTTCCAGAGGGTGTCTAATTTTCGAAGAAATTTGGGTCAACTTGAATCCTGTGGGTGTTCATTTGGCATTCAGAGCTGTGAGCCTGGCGAACCACACGATTCTGTGGGCGACCCATTCGCTTTGAATTGGGACGTATTTATGTTCGACGATCATTTCACCATTGCATGGTTCTTGCACTTGTGGTTTCCTTCAAGATATTTTTCTGAGATAAGACGGCATTTTTCCTTGCCACGTTATTGGAACTTTGCTTGCAGAGAACCGCGATGAACAGCATTGTTTTTTTTCCAAGTCGTCTGATGCGCTCCATTCTTTCTCACATTGCTTCATTATTGTTTTGTTTGCTGAGTTCTAACCTTCAAAAAGCGCCGAATATCACAATACACCGCCCAACAGCAAACCACATTCAGGTGACCAGCGTTTTGAGAAGGTGCCTCATTTAAAAGATAATTCATACATCCTAATCATGACCCAATGCTAGGATTTCATACATTCATTGGGACCAGGGCCCTTTTTGGGCAGACCGGCGCTCTTTGCTGGATCATCTTTTGCTGGTACGCAGCGATGCTCCCTTCGACAGAAAGAGGGGAAACTCAACACTGAAGCGACCCAATCACCATCACAGGAGGATGGCCTTGCCATGGGTCGCGTACGACGGCAACGCGTACTGGACGTTCACCCACCAGCGCCGCATTGACCTTCATGGGGTGTCCGCCACGGTGCAGGCGTGGGACATCGACCTGGGTTGGCGGGACCAGGCCAAGAGCCTGCTGCTGCTTTTTTGTGTCCTCTGTCTGTATGCCCATACAGACACAAGCCGGGGAAAAATGAATCTCAAATTTTTGTGTGTAAAAACTTGGAGATGGAAAAAAATGGCAGCTGAGTGGTCCAGTCAAATTGTGGCAATGTAAATTTTGGCACCGTTCCTGCATTCTCTGTCCAGTTCCCCCCAGAATGGGGGGGATGAGTTTTTTTTGCATTTTTTGGCCTTTTGGTGATTTTTTGTTTGGCATTTACCAATTTTTTTTGCATTTTTGACCATTTTTGCAATTTTTTTTGTATTTTTTGAACTTTTGAAGTCAATTTTATTTTAGATTTTGCAAACAAAAACTGGAGGTTCAATTTGGTGACGATTGTTGCAGGTAAACCCGTCCAATTTTAGGCAACCCCTCCAAATTTACGCAACCCCTCCAAATTAAAGCAACCCCTCCAAATTTAAGCAACTTTTGGGCCAAATCACCTAACACCCAAATGGAGAATTGTACAGAACTGTACATTGGCTGATGAAAAACGACTTTTTTTTGGACTGCTTTTCAACCAAAAAAAACCTCTGGCAGAAACTATTTATGCTGAACAAACACCCAAACGTGTAGACTGATAAAAACACGAAAATGGTGCCTGACTGGGTGCGTGAATGAGAAGAAAGTGAAAATGGAAAGCAATTTATGACGTGCTATGGGGTGCCTGCGCCACCCCTGCTGATCAATTTGGGTCCCAGTTCCTGCCCAGAAAGTCCCTATTTTAAAAAAAACATTTCCGCCGCAAAGAGCCGACCCCCCCACTTACCCCCCTCTTTGCCCATAGCACCCACCCCTGCGAATTTCCTTAAAAATTATCTTGTTTATGAGACAGGCCTTCAATGAATTTTTTTTTGTTTAGTTACCAACAGTGAACAGTGGATACACAAAACACTCAGACGTATAAACAACCCCCCGGACCAGTGGAATTTCCAATTTTGAGCAACCCCCTGAAATTAAGGTAAAGGAATCAAAAACAGAGAAAATATGAAAGTGAAAAAACTTTAAACAAACACCACTAGCCTGATTTTAGGGGGGAAATCAAACTGGCGAGTCTGTTCCGTTTTTTTTTTTTGGACGTTGTTATGTTGTTGCATGCATTTCCGCTCTGAAAAAAAAGTATTCAAATTTAAGCAACCCCTGGGTGTGTATGGTGAAAACCAAGCTTCAGCAACCCCAAATTTGAGTAATCCCTTGGAGGATTGGCTGAAACCCTAATTTGAGCAACAGGCTGCTTTAAATTTTGGGGGTAGTTTACTCTCACCTTCAACTGGCTCCCGAACCAAATTTTTTTTCGAATTCTCATTGGATTGCATTTTAAGATTGAAGGAAAGTTTTATTAAAGTTTTATTATTAAAGTTTTATTTTGTACCATTTTATTTTCAGCCCAAATGTGAGCCTTCTTTTTCAGGATCTGGGCAAAAATAACAACTTCCCATGCTTTTTATGGTGAATCGAAGGTAGGAGGACAATAAGAGGTTGGGATGCACCCTCCATGGGTGTGCTAGTAAGTGGTAAATATCAAACTTTATGAATCACTGCCATCCCCACACTCCGGTGAATTTTCACCTGGCACCCGACAAATTTCGCCAGACCCTGGCATGGTAGTTCATCCAGGGGACAGCTTTTAGAAAAATGAAACTGAAATTCTCAAAAAGTTCCACCAGGAATGAGGGAGTTGAAACAATCAATGAACAACCAATGAAGCAGCACATACAGTGCAGATAAAAATTACGGGAGGCAAAGATTATGGAAAACTACCCCTATTTCCCCAATATTATTTTTTCCCCTTATTTTTCTTCAGTGTACCCCTCCAACGTGCAGTCAAGTTTCATACACAAACATGCCGGGTTATGTAATGTTGTCAATTCTGGGGGTTTTAAAATGAAAACTTATAAAAAAAAACAAAAAACATCACCAGAAGTCCATTTTGACCAATTTCTCTAGTTGCTTTTTTTGCCAAAAAAATCTTCATTTCAACAAAAAATACCATCATTTACCATCATTTTGAAATTTCCCATATTTTTTTTAAAATTATCAAAAATTTCCCACATTTTTTTTCATCATTGTTTCCGGCAATTTTTGTCTTGTGAATTTTGTCCGCACTGTGTTGTCGATGGAACCATTGTATTTCTTCATTATTCTCATGAAATGAAATTGCGTATCCTCGCTCAAACTGGCTCTATCGCATGAGAAATGTTGTTTCTGTACGGTGATCTCTCAACATCTAGTGCAGGAATTTGTTTCATCGACCAAAATATTAATATTAAAGCGCATGTCTCTATATACATTTATGTGTTGTCTAAGCACCACCCATGTCCAAGCAGCACACCCCCTGGTCTTTACCCATCTTTTCGAAAGGCCATCTTCCAGGGGAGGGTTATTTTGTGTGTGATTAAAAGAGAGGTTTCTCGTTGTTGTTGTTTTTTGCAGCCAGATGCCTGCAAGTTCAATAGTGGACCCCCAAATAAGGGAATGTTTCAGCATGACGCACCGGAAAGTTTTTTGAAGTTAAAATTTTCCCCCTTGTCTGAGCAGCCCCTGTTCTGATCGATATTTTGACAAATTAAGAACCGCCCCCCCCCCCAGTTCTTACCCATCTTTTCCGGTTCATGGATGAGCTTTCTGCGGTGGAGAAGTTCATAAGCAGGGGATTGATGCAATGGATGCTCTTTGTACGAATGGCCAAGAGATGGTGGTGTACGACGACAACGATATGGTCAGGAGCACCCCTTAACCTTCATTTTTTTTTGTTGTGTTCCATACAGTGGATGCAAGGAGACCCACAAACTTGCGCCGGACTAAGACCAAACACTAAAAGTTTCCACCCAGAAAGACCATCACCTGACACGGACCAGTGTCGGAGGCTGTGGCATTCTACAGTCAGCATGCAGGAACAAGGGACTCTGAAAAGTTCTCACGCAAACAATTTTCCAGGAACCATGTGCTGTGTTGAAGCAATTTTCGCCATTTGCGTCGGTACTGTCCTGCGCTCCACTCTGCAGGGCGGTCCTCAAGGGACAGGAAAAAATTTTTTTTCTTAAGGACCGCCCCCCCTTTCGGCTAAAGGGCCGACCAAGGGCCGGACTGGGACTTGAACGGGGTCCACAATTAAAAAGTCAAAAAAACACATTTTTTTGATGATTTGGGTGGATGGGCGATGGTCCAAGGATGCGAAGAATCAGTTCTTTTTTCCTGATGTCGACCTGTTGTCGCCGAAAAATGCCAAATTTCTTGCCAATTTTCCTGTATATTTTCATTGAGTGTGCTGGGACAGCGGATTTTTTTTTAAATTTCTTTAAGGACCGCCCTGGCACTCTGTATCTCAACAACCGCCTGTTTTTTTCCTCAAAAAACCCCGCACCCATATGCACCCAGGAGTTTTGAGTATTTTCAGGGTTCCTGAATATTGTTCGACTGAAAAGCCCCAACCTTGCATGATTTCGTGTTTTTAGTAGGTATGGTTTTCATGTTGCTGACGAGAACATGAAACCAGACCAGGTTCAGGTTCTTGAAAAAAAAGTGCTTTTGACATCTCAGAGGGCAGAGGGTTTGGGGCATATACAAACAATGTTTATGTACAATGTACAGTCACCACATTCTGGGCCATATGACACAGAAACTTTTGAATGTGAATATGGGGTGCAATGATTTAAGTTAGCAGGCAAACAGCTTTATATTTTTCCTGTTTTTTTGTACTTCAGCATCCCCACCAACACAATCCCCATCCCTGTGGGGTACAGTGGATCCGAATCTGTGGATCCGAATGGTCAGGCAAAGCTTTGCCTGATTTTTGGGTGGTTCATGTGGTTCATGGATTCATGTGGTGCCCCCCATCCCGGTGCGAACCAATGTTGCATGACTTTCACACCAAAAAGTTTCGGAAAACTCTGTGAACAATTTATTTGACGGGGGTTTCCCCCTCAATTTTGTCTTTCCCCAGTCTTTCTTCCTTGGATGGTAGTGGAGTGAAACGATGTGGGAAAGCATGCCACAAATAATTGGCCGAAATCTGGTGTGTCCCAGCGGAGGGCCTCTGGACCAGGTGATGGCTGCCACCACCGACGAAGAGGCTCGACGGTTGGAAGCTCAGGGCTGCATGGTTGTTGCTGCTGGAGATCGCTCACATGACAGGGTAAGATTTCAGTCTGCCATTTAACATAAACAGAACTCACCCACCAACGGGATCGCTTTAGTGCAGGACAAGTTGTCATTGGACTGCCAACCTCATTGATTGGGCGTTTCGACATCAGTGCACATCTCAGAAGTGAAATGAATTGTAGCTTCTCCCTGGGGCAGGGTTCGATTGATTTCAGGAGGGGGTGTCCCCCCACGGGGGTCGGTCCGGACCCCACGTGCCAGGGGGGTCTGGACCAACCCCGGGGTGTACCCGGGACCCTCCAAAGTGAAAAATTTTCTGCCAGTGTATTGCGCCGAAATTTTTGGTATTCGACAAATATTTGCCCCAAAGTGCCCAAAATGAGTTTTTTTTTGCTGTTTTGGGGCAGGAAGGGGAACACAAATGTTTTTTTTTGTGTTTTTTTTTTGCGTGTTTTATTCCGGAATTTATTCCGGAATTTATTCCGGTTTATTCTGATCAAATTCTGTCTGAATGGACTTAGGATTTTTTTTGAAGTACAATTGGGCTGAGGCGCTCACCCGGGCTTCAGGAATAGGATGCATTCCTTAATTGCCCCGCCCAGCCAAGTGGTCACTTCGCACTTGGTGATGCGGGTCTGACACCACAACAGACAAGATGCCTCAGAAATTGAGCTGAGCAAATTTTCCTCTGAACATCTGAAAAAATCTACAATCTCTTCAAATAAGAATATCATGCAGTGTCGCTGCAATCTGATAGGATCGCTGGTTGGCTAACTGACATAGCCTTGCATTACTACAAAACCTTCAGAAATCCTGAAATCTTATATGGTGAAAATTTGATTGTATGGAGTACATTGTACGGCTTAGGAACAAATACTTGTCCTTCTAAAATAAACAGAGAAAGCTGACAACTCTGGTTCACTGTCGCAGGCAAAAAAAAAAGATCGTATATCCGTGCCTGTAGCCAGCCGATAAGCCATGTTGCCCCTCATTCTTTTGAATTCTTTTGAAAGGATTAATGGTTTAATGATGAATGGTGAAGAGAATTTCTTTTTGGTGGGGGAAAACTATGTTGCTGAAAAAGAGTTGTCAGCATCAAAAGATTCTCTTCTACCCAGGGAACAGCCCGCCGAGTGTCTTGGGCGGCCTAATTCGCACTTAGCTTTGAAAATGAAAATTTAAGAGTTATATTGTCTGAGTTTGTGTCCCTTTGGAACTCAGGGACAAACATTCACTAAGTGCAGCCCCACAAATGGGGAGAAAATCCAAACAAAAATGCACTCAACCAGGGGGGGAAACAGGCAAAATGAAGGTGTCCTCCTGTTTTCAAGTGCCGTTTGTGCTACGCTTGCGCTCTTTTGTTGCGGGTTTTTTTTTGTGTTTTTTTTTTGTGTTTTTTTATTCCCTGCAAGTTTTGGATTGTTATTGGAAACAAATTGTTTTTGGTCAACAAAATGCTTATTTTAGGAAAAATGGAAAATCTTCCCCTGGCGGAACTTGAATTTTTTCTGAGTCCTCTCCAGTGAAAAGTGGACATCCCGGGGAAGTTGCATAAGGATTTTACATGCATTTTTTTTGCGTGTTTTTTGCGCTTGCGTTTTTTTTTTTTTTGCGTTTTTTCCGTCGCGTTTTTTGAGGGTCCATGTTGCGTTTGCCCCTGTTTTGGGGGAGAGGGTTAAAAATTTAGGCTGATCATCAGTCGCGCCACTGTACAGGGGGGGGGGTGTCCCCCAACCCCGCCCTCTGGACCGGAGGGGGGGGGTCCGACGCCCCTCACCGTTCCTTACATCCAACCTTCAACCTGCCCTGAAGCTCCCGCATGGTCTCATGCACCCAACGGCTCCAACCCAGCCCAACAGTTCACCGCCAAAACCGCCAAACAGCGGCGGCAGTGCAGACATCCCTGGCGGGGAATGCAAGTTCAACTTCGTCAATGGCCAGGTCCAGGCAGCGTGCCTCACTATCCCCGCGGCCCAGTACCCGGTGGCGGACATCCGCAACCTCCGGAACGCGCTGTTCAGCCCGCAGTGGGCCGACCTCAGCGCCCCACCGACCACCGCCCCATCCCCAGGCTGGCGGAACCTCTCAGTGGGGGGCACACTCGATCTGGGGCGGGGCTGCCTGCCAGGGTAGGCTCTCAAGGACACCCCAAACCTGACCTTTTCGTCTTGTCCAAGGACGCAAGGTGTCGTCAAACAGATTCTTCCCAGCCGGGCTGACATCGTTGATCATGTGGACGAAACCATGAGTTGCTGCGTATGGCATGCGGAGGACAAGAGGCAAAAAAGGGTTTGAGGGTGGGGACTGCTGATTCGGCAGTGGATGCAGAGGTACGGTGCGATGGGGCTGATTCCCATGACGCACGTCAAGGTGGAGCTCCACGGCCAACCCTACAGCCAGAGGATGATTCAAAGAAGGGTTCTCCCTGCTGTCATCGAGTTTCAAAGCTGTAACCATCGATTTCGTCAGCAATCTGGGATTCAACCCCTCCCCCCTTGTCCCGAACCTCCCCCCGTTGTCTTCCTACAATTACAATTCAGGGAGGGGAGGGGAGGGCAACCTCCAGAAGTTTTGCCCAAGTCTTGGCGTGTTTTGCGTGTGCCTCTGCAGCCATGGTGGTGATGGCCACCCTCTTCTCCAGCGGCAGCTTCCGGACCACCGTGCTGTGGTATCAGCCATGGACCGAGCTCTCCACCAACGTCACACTGCTGGTGGCTGTCATCTGCTTCCTCACCGTGCTGTCCACCACGTGTGCAGGCGCTCATTTGAGACCAATATCATTCAATGAGCGACAACGGGAACAGAAACAACACCTTTGTTGTGCGAACAGTGCATCCACCCCAACCTATCCCGGCTGTTCATTTTTTTGGGGGTTCCCAGAACTGGACAAAAATTTCTGGAAGCTTTGTGGGGGGCCACGAAGATTCTTTTTAAGGAAGTGCTCACCCCCCAGAAAGGGTTGGGTGCTCTGGGCAGGTTGGAGGGTGGGGCACTTTCGTGGGTAGTGCAAGAGCACACCCCCATCGCTGGGGCCTGAAAATGGCCATTTTCAAAAATTGCCTGGGTCGGCAGGTACCGAGGTCCAAAACCGACCTCCCCCCAGGGGTCGGTCTTTGGGCAGGCCCCCCATAGCACACAGCACCCCCCCCGAGGTTTGAGGTTTGGTATATAAAAAAAAAGGGCTGGTTGGGGTGTAACCCAACCAAACAATCATCTCGTCACGACCCCCGTCCTCTTGGGGCTTGGGGTGGGTCTTAGGCGGCCGGATTTGCACTTAAGCTGTTTTATGTTGATTTGCGCATATGCGCAAATCCACAATTTTTTTTTTACTTCGGCTGTGAAGGGGGTTTGAAAGTGCTGTGAAGGTCAGGGGTGACAAGAGAGTGCAAAAAATGAGCAGAATTTGCGGTATGACCCCTGGGACTTTGGCGAAAAATGATGTTTTTAGGGGGGGTCCGAAAATGGACTTTGCACGTCGAAACCCCCGGGACCTTCCCCCCGGAAGCGAAAAAAATGCAAAAAGCGGCTAAGGAATGGGACCTTTACTGCCCTTGTTGCTCCTTTTGGCTGTTTCCCCGGGTGTCCCCAAGCTGCCGGCGGTGTGCGCCCTGGGTGTTTGCCAGACTGCTTTGCTTGGGGCGCCTTGGTGTGGTGTTTTTAGGTTGTTTGTTAAAGCGCGGGGAGGAGGTGCCGGGGGGTGTGGGTGTGGTGTGACCAAGTTGGCAGGAAGGACGCAGGGAAAGGAAGGTAAGTGCGGGCTGTTTAACAAGGGTCCGCAGGGAATGAGAGGGACGGGTGTCTCCCACCCAACTTATACCCAGGATCCGCACAACCAGTTTTGTTGCAAAGAACCTGGCAGAAGAAGCCCAATCCTTGAAGGACAAAACTGTGTTTTTGTCCAAATGTGCACACAAACATAATTGCGTTGGTGCGCGCATTTGCGCAAATAAACACAATTTTGTCCTTTGAGGGAAGTGCTTTGGCGCCCATGAACTGACACTGTTGATAAACGGCGTGACAAAGGGGCCGTGACGGCACAAACCAGCCAGCCGTCCAGAAACACAATTTGGTGGGTTTGTCACAGCGGTTGCCGACGGCACAAGCTTATGGGCGCAAATGCGTGCAGAAACAAAAATATGGTTATGCACGCATTTGCGCCCACCAACACAATTTGTGTTGCTGGGCGCAAATGCGCGCATAAACACAAAGAAGAAGGGTGTGATAGAAACACAACTGTTAAACACCAGCAGCAGATGTGGTTCATTTGCGCATTTGCGCGCACCACATTGTTTGTGGGCGCAAATGCGCAAATGAACAACATGAAACAATTTGCGCAATTTGCATCTGGTTCATTTGCGCGTTTGCGCCAACAAACAACGTGATGCGCGCAAATGCGCAAATAAGCCACCAATGGAGGAGTAAAAAAGCGGCTTCATTTGGCCCTCCAACAGCAACCCTAGTGGCTTCTGATTGGGTTCAACCCAAATGACCACCCCATCTTTTCCAACGTCAAGTATTAAGTATTAGGGGCCCAATTCTACTCTAGTGACAGGTCCAGGAAAGATAGAGATAGAGGATCTCCTCAAGGTGGGTGCGCAGCTACCCGATAACGGTGCACGTCCACCAGCACCAATTTTAGGATCCCAAGGGCCCTGCCACTGGCCTGCGGCCTGGGCTCCGCCGCTGCAGCCACATCGCCTGCTGATGCTACAGCACCCACCAGGCTGGCATCGACCTCCCCGGTGCAACAATACCCAGCTTTAGCGGCCACATCATTCCCTGCAACCGGGGCGTGAGACTGGGGGGACGACGTGGTGCCAGTGCATGGCAACCAGCAGCCGAAGAGAGATAGCCCTCAAGCACCCGTTATTTTGGGTGCAAGGAAGTGGTGGACTTTTGCCACTGGATTGGTTGCATGAAAGCTGTGGGACTCACTTTTGTTTTGTACACAATTATGTACAAAACTGGTTTTTGTTACGTTTTGAAGGGGAAAATGGTGGAGAATACCAGAAAATAAACTTCAGCCCGACACATCCTGGGTAATTCGGGTGCCCAATTTTGTCTTCTCGTAACGCAGCACTGTTGCAGAAAAAGGTGTCCAACAGTCACAAGTCGTTGCACGTCATCAATGCATTACATTTAACTGCCAAACGAATGAGGCCAAAACAACCGGCCGTGGGGGCCGGGGAGCAGCAGTACAACTGTACACACGTAAGCCAGCCAGACAAATCTTTGCCAGTCAGGTGCCGTGTTCAAATGAACATTACACACTACCTCTCACCACAAATTTCATCACCACTTAATCGTGGTGCAAATCAGTGGTTGGCGTGAGGAATTGCGTTCGCCAGCCGTCACGGACGAGGAGATGGTGTCGCACAACTGATGTGGGTTGGTGCCAGGCAATTGCTTAAGCACTGACCGACCCCCCCCCCTCCCCCCGGGGGGGTGGGTGACTGGTTTTTTCAGAGTGACTGACTGGTTTTTGGCCC
>CAAHFI012052785.1:0-10834 GCA_900893395.1 Euglena gracilis | reverse complement strand
TATAAATGTGTCAAATTAACAAGATTTTTAATCCATAATCTGTGAAATTATAGTTACAATCACAATTTAGATGTGTTAAATTAACAAGATACGATAATCCATCATCTGTAAATTTACTATGTTTACAATCTATATATAATAAATTAATAAGATATGATAATCCATCATCTGTGAATCTACTGGCTCCACAATCTAGATATTTCAAATTAACAAGGTTTTTTAATCCCATATCTGTGAAATTCTTATTATATCCACAATTTAAATAAGTTAGTTTATTAATACATTGTAAATCATGATTATTATTAATTCTCATTGTGACCACAGTTTAAATGTATGATATCATGTAATATACATTTATTTATTATCTTATTTTCATAACTCAATGTAATACCCATTATATTAATATTTATTTTCTTATCTATGTTAAATTCACATATATATTTATTTTCTTTGTAAAATATAACATTATATCTACGATTATATAAATATCTATTTACCATTCTTATATGTTTTATATCATCCCAATCCATTATATATTCATTTACAATAGAAGAATATCAGGAATTAACATAATTTATAATTAATATATAATATATGATATAAAAATCCAATTATATTTGATTAATCGATTATTTATTAGAAAACAAAAAAATACGATAATAACACTTAAATATGTAAAATACATAAGATAAAAACTTTTGATTGTTTCTTAATCCCAACACGACATATACAATAAATCATCTGAATAGTCTGAATTATCTAAATAATCTAAATCTTCTGAATCATATGAATCATAATCCCATGATGATCTTGGATCATATGTATGACTATAATATACACATGTTAAATCAGTGAGATATTTTGTTACTTTTATCTGTTAACTTATAGTTATAATTACAATCTAGATATGTTAGATTAACAAGATGTTTTATACCTCTATTTGTGAAATTTTCGTTACGTCCACAATCTAAATATGTTAGATTAACAAGATGTTTTATACCTCTATTTGTAAAATTTTTCGTTACATCCACAATCTAGATATGTTAATTTAGTAGCATATTTTAATCCTTGATCTGTAAATTTATCATTATTTCTACAATTTAAATGCTTTAGATTAACAAGATGTTTTAATCCATAATCTGTAAAATTAATATTCCATCCACAATCTAAATATGTTAGATTAACCAGATGTTTTAAACTTTTATCCGTAAATGATACATTTTGTTCACATTTAAGATATGTTAAATTAGAAAAACACGATAATTCACTATCTGTAAAATTGATACTTTCACCACATTTAAGATGTGTTAAGTTAGTCATAGATTGTAATATATATCCTTTGTAATTCATATTATTACCACAATCTAGATACAATAGATTACTCAATATTGATTTACTAATAGTTATATTAATAGCGCTCAATGTAATACCTATTACATTAATATTTATCACATTATGTATATCAAATTTACGTATATACTTGTTTTTCTTGTAAAATATAACATTATATATATAATTATATGATTGTTTATTTATTGCTCTTATATATTTTATGTATTTCCAATCAACAATATATTCATTTATGATAAAAAAGAACATCAAAAACAAACATGATTCAATACATATATATAGAACATATAAATATTTAATTAATCAATAGATTATTACAAACAATTAATATGAGTATATTACATGGTCATTAATCAATATATTATTACAAACAATTAATATGAGTATATTACATGGCTATTAATCAATATATTATTACATGGCCATTAATCAATAGATTATTACAAACAATTAATATGAATATATTACATGGTCATTAATCAATATATTATTACAAACAATTAATATGAATATATTACATGGCTATTAATCAATATATTATTACATGGCCATTAATCAATAGATTATTACAAACAATTAATATGAGTATATTACATGGCCATTAATCAATATATTATTACAAACAATTAATATGTGTATATTACATGGCTATTAATCAATATATTATTACATGGCCATTAATCAATACATTATTACAAGGCAATTAATATGCGTATATATTACAAGGCCATTAATCAATACATTATTACAAGGCAATTAATATGTGTATATTACAAGATCATTAATCAATACATTATTACAAGGCCATTAATCAATAATATGTATTAATTATACTTAATTTTATTTTATATTTATTAATATATATTAACATTCATCAATTCATACAAAATTATAAATAATTTAATGATTTATTATATCAGTACAATAGGTTCTGATACATATATTGGAACAAACATAAACAACCCTTTTTTAACATTAAATAAAGCTTTATTTGTTTGTAATGATCTAGATACAATACAGATATTACCAGGTGTATATAATATAAATGAAACTATTAATATCAAAAAACAAGTTACAATAATAAATAATAATACAGATAATGTAACATTATTGGGCAATGTTGTAATTTTCAATATGCAATCTAACTGTACAATCAATAATATTACAATAAAATCTAGTGTAAACGATTTTGTAATAAAAATACAAAACGGTGGTATAATCATAAATTGTACAATATATTATACAAAAAATGCGATTTTATCAAATGGTAATTTTAACATTGAAAATAATAAATTCTACAGATTTTCAGATATATTAGATGTTATTATAATTCAAATAAATTATTGTAAAAACAATTCAAGTATAAATAATAATACATTTACTGATTCGAATAATGTATTACACATAATATATATCAGGCGATTCCAGTCTTGATGAATACAAAAATAATAAAAGTGGTATTATTTCAATAACATTAAACAAAATATACTATAGTGGTTTAATTTCTTGTAATTTTATATATTTTGATTATTTTAATTTATATACATTGATAAAAAAGATTATAATCTAAATACTAAATTATCGTTGTTTATAATTAATAATATAGTTACTAGTCCTAATATCAAATCTAAATTTATTAATTTTTTAATCAACGAAAAATCATTAAATACCATTAAAAAATGATATTAAGTTCGAATACAATAGATAATACAGATTATGGTATTGTTCATCTTGATAAACAAAATGATAATAACATAGTTACAATAGATCCTATAAATGTATCAAAAAATACTCTTAAAAATGTACAATATGAATACATCATTTGATTCATATGTATATCTATCATTTTCAAGTAATATAAACGATTATATAAGTAATGAAACATTAACACAATTTATCAAAAATAATCCATCAATAAGCCAAACTATGCTAAGAAATGGGAAACCATGTTTATATACTAATGGTGGTTATATTACATATGCAACTACTGATAACAAACTATTTAACATAGTCCCAAATCAATTATTTACAATACAATTGTATTGTAGATTTATCAAACCCCCCCCACGGTTCTCACCACCGTGAAAGGAAATGGGGGTCCAACACCACAAAAAAAAAAATCCTTTTTGAATGGATAAGAATCAGCCCCCCCCCCCACGGTATTCCCAACCGTGAAGGGAATGGAGGGTCCATTACCACAAAATCCTTTCGGTGATAGATGAAAATCAGCCCCCCCCCCCCAAGGGGAAGGCCTTGGGGAAAGCTTGCCCCCCGGCGAGAGGTGGGCTTGACTTCCCCCCCCCGTAGACGAAAGACTTGGGGAAAAGGTTGCCCCCCCCCGCGGCGAGAGGTGGGCTTGACTTACCCCCCCCGGGCACTCTTGGGGATGTTGGAAAAGGCAAATCACTTCATTTTTTGGGAAATAATAACATAGCCCCCCCCCCCCCGATCAAGCTGACCGCGGTTTCGGGCCCCACTTGCCCAAAGGTGGGGGGTATAATTGTACAACCCAATCAAACCGATTGGAAAGAAGGACCCCCCCCACGAGTGCCACCGACCCGTGGGAAGGGAAAAGAGGGTGGGACCGATTCAAAGCCCACCGCCTTGAAACCTGGGTCACCCCCCCCCTTAAAAAAAATCACGGATTCCTCTTTCGGTGCAAAACAATAAGTGTGTGGTGACGAGGTCAGGCAAGCGAGTGGCATGGGTAAAATGGCTAAATTGTCATCTCCACCCGTTCACTCCACGTGCTCCTCGTACACGGATACCAGAAAGCAACTCCTTGAAATAGTTTGAACTCCGTCTTCAGTTCATCCAATTCAGAGTCCCAGACTTCAAATTGATAATCCGTCCTGAGTAGGTGAACGAAACGGATAGTGATGGTTTCCAGAGCCAAACGCCTCGTCGAAGTTCGGGAGGAGTTTTTTTCTTTTTAGAAGGCCTTTTTAAGGGCGGTTTAGCTCTAAATTTAAGGCTTTCTAAAGATTTCCATTAAAATTCACTCTCCTAGGGCGCCCATGGTTTGGTTGTGCAAGGAGAGAGATTGAGTGATGCTATGTATTCCCAAATGGTGGTTTTGGGTCTATTTAGCATATTTTTAAGCTTTTTATGCGTTTTTCCTTTGGTTTTAAGGGAAAATGTTGGATTTGGTGAGAGCGCTTGCAAGCGCTTGGAACATATTTTTCTGAGATTGGCGCCTGAGTTCCTGGAGTTTTTGCAGGGGTTTGCAAGACTCAATAATGATGGAATTCAGCATAATTTATCAAAATCAAGGGAGGAAACCTTGATTTTGACCTTGGTTGGTTGATTTTGATGCAATGGGCAAGAATTTGGGTTTTGAGAGCGCTTAGGAATCAGCGCACTCAAGCCTAAATTTAACTGCCCATAAGGGGCATCAAAATCATGTTTCCTCTCACAGGGTTTTCCTCTTTTTACTCCTTGGCATTGTCAATTGGTGCAATCACAAACAATTATCATTGTGAATTTCAAGTGTTGGAATTACATTTGCAAATGGAAAGTCCAGTTGAGAACAGTCAATCATTTGAAGAAGGTGAGGTTTGTCTTCCCCCCACCTCATCTGTGGGATAAGGGGCAGGGGGGTGGGACTCTTCAACTCAGGCAACCACAGGCCAAATTTCACCCAAAACCCCCTTCTTGGCCCAGAAACTGTGAGAAATGACACCCAGGGGGGGGGTGTTGGCTCTCACTGGTTCAGCTGAGCAGGGAGGGTTGAAACCCCAAAGGCACCCCCCTTTGGAGATCCCAGGGACACCCCCCTCAGGGGTCGGGGAGGGTCCACTGGGAAGTTTCTCCTTGGAAATGATGGCCCAGTTTCAGCCACAGGGGGTGCCAGATCGGGGAGAAAAAATTTCCGACACAAGTCGGCTCGAGGAGGCCAAAAACGATCCTACGCCGGAAACTGGCCGGGGCGGGGGTTTCCGCTTCACCCCAGTACTGCCGGGGACATGGCAACACGGGTGTGAAACAACAGACAAGCCATCGGCCCAAGGGGGCCACCAGCCAGCCACCCCCCCCCAGCCAGCGAGGGGAGGCAGACAGCCAGCCAGCCCCCCCCCAGGAGGAACCGAAGCCACCCCCCCCCAAGGGGGAACTGAAGCCAGCCATGCCCCCCAGGGGGAACCGAAGCCACCCCCCCCCCAGGGGGAACCGAAGCCAGCCAGGCCCCCCCAGGGCGAACCGAAGCCACCCCCCTAGGGGGAACCGAAGCCAGCCAGGCCCCCCCCAGGGGGAACCGAAGCAAGCCCCCCCCCCAGGGGGAACCGAAGCCAGCCCCCCCCAAGGGGCACCGAACAGCCAAAGCCCCCCCAGGGGCACTAGCAAGACAAGAGGCCCTAGAGGGCCACCGAGCCAAGACCCCTCCCCAGGGGGCCCCAGAGGGCCACCGAGCCAGGACCTCCCCCCCCCCCCAGGGGGCCCCAGAGGCAACCGAGCCAGGACCCCCCCCCCGCGGCCCAGAGGCCACAAACCCAAGACCGCCCCCCCCCGGGGCCCATAGCCACCAACCAAGGCCGCCTCTCCCGTTGTTGGCGGCGGCCCTGGGTGCGGCGCCGGGCGGGACCAAAAAGACCAACCGCGGAATCTTCCGCTTTGCGGAAGTTCCTAATTTAAGTTCAATGGACTGCCTCTCTGTAGGTGGGTCCAAGCCTGAACACTTCATCCATCAAGCTGGCAAAGTCTTGTGCATTCAAATATCAAGGATAAGAAAGGGAAAAGACACCCCAAGGAGACACCCAGAAAACTGAAGTGTTCAGTCCTACCACTACCAGAAGACCAGAATGCCAGAAGTCAGAATACCAGAATGCCAAGGCCAGGAGGATGAATGTCAGTTGGAGGCCGGAAGAAGATCACTCGAAAGTGCAGGAAGTGACAGATTGGAGCTGGAGCAGATGGAGTGTCCGACTTCCAGAAGAAGGCTGGAGATCTGCATTGACAGTGTGGGATGGCCAAGAAGAAGAAGACGAATCAAGGAGTCCAGCTCCAAGCTATGAAGGTGCAGCTGAAGAACCGGAAGAGCCATTGCAGCCATTCAGGAGGAGAAATGTGGTGATGGAGAACCAGATCAGAACCAGAGAACCAGAATCAGGACCAGCTGCAGATGAGGAGTACTACGAGGTGGACGAGCCAGAGACCCAGCCAAGACCAAGTGGAAGAGGAAGAAGGATCAAGAGGCAGTACATCTCCGAGGAGTACGCCGTGCGCTGGGAATTCATCGACCTGATCCTGGACAAGTTCAACATTCAGCAAGAAGGTGTGCAAGAAGCATTTGCATCATGGGAAAATGCAAGATTCCACAAGTTCTGGACAAGGAAGACAATGCATTTGCGAAGACATGGACAAGAGAAAGGATATGGGCCAATCCACCGTGGACGCTGATGAATCAAGTCATCCTCAAGATCATCGCGGACCAGGTGCAGGAGATGGTGCTGATTGCACCAGAGTGGCGTACAACAACATGGTGGCCAGTGCTGCAGAAGATGACAGTGAAGTTCATCATCTTCGAGGAAGGAACCCGGTTCTTCGAGATCTGGGACCAGCAGGCGGGCCAGATGCAGCCGACTGGGCCATTGCGTTGGCCAGTCCGGGCGTGCTTGGTCCAGTACCGAAGATTCCAGGAGGAGACCCTGAAGGACATGCCCCCAGGAGATGAAGGAGCATCGTCCCGAGCCCGCAGGAGAAGTGGAGATGAACGTGGACTCTCCGAGGCGTGCAAGAGGAGGTACCGTCGACAGCGGTACCAGTGGTTCACGGAGACGTGGGAATGAGGCGGTGTAGACCGAGTGTTGCCTGCCCTCCCCCTCCCAGCCTAATCCCCTCCTGCCAGTGTCCAAGATCCCGATCAGAAAAGGATGGAAATCATCATGCTTTCAATTGTGCACGTATTGGCCTGCGTCGGCACAGAAAGAATGACTGAAAATTCCAGGTGTTGGTTGTCGATTGTCGATGGATGCTCTGGGAGGTTCGACGGCCCGTCACTCCTGATGGGGGGGTGCTCAGGGCGGTTCGGCTGCCCGTCGCCGAAGATGAATCGTTGGGTTGGTTGGAGTGTGGTGGTGTGGACCCGAGGGTTGCCTGCCCCCCAATTTCAATTCAGTGGAATTGGATCAGATCTGCAGAATGGTTGGCATAGAGATGGCGGTGTAGACCTGCGGGTTGCCTGCCCCGTGTTGTCTGTTCGATGTGAATTGGAAGCAGATTTGCATGAATCACAGGTGTGTGTGGCGGTGTGAACGCAATGTTACCCGCCCCCTCCTCGATGAAGGAATTGTGGTCCTGGGATCTTGATTCGAGAGTGGCGGTGTGAACTTCCTATGTTACCTGCCCCCATTCATCATTCACTATGTGGACATTGAGCGGACCCTGGACTGCGATTCTAATCCCCAGACTCAGAATTGCTGTACGTTACTTCCCCCCCAAAAAAAACCCCGGCCACACCCCAGCAAAAAAAAAACCGAGGCCCGGCCACGGGGCCCCCCCCCCAGGGGTAACCCCCCAGGGGGCCCAAAAAACCCCAGGCCTCGGGCCCACGGGGGCCGAGGCCCCCCCCGAAGCGAAGGCTTCGGGGAGAAAAAAGGGCCCGAACACTTCCCCGGGGCCGCCTCAAAAATTGCCGAAGGCGGTACGCAAGCGGTCCGGGAGGGGAGTGTTGGCGGCGGCCCCTGGGGTGTGGCGCCGGGCGGGGCCAAAAAAAGACCAACCGCGGAATCTTCCGCTTTGCGGAAGTTCCTAATAAATTATTGGACTGCCTCTCTGTAGGTGGTTCCAAGCCTGAACACTTCATCCTATCAAGCTGGCAAAGTCTTGTGCATTCAAATATCAAGGGTAAGAAGGGAAAAGAAACCCAAAGAGACACCCAGAAAACTCATCATCCATCTGCCACCAAAGGCCATTCTAAACCAAATCTCTCTGAATCATTCTGGCACTCATTCCTTTTTTGAGTTACAAAAAAACTCCAGAATTCAGTTTAAATTGACAGTTAAAATAAAAAGTAAAAATTAAACCAAGGTGCTGTGCACAAATTCTCAGGATGGGTTCGAATTCAAAAAGTGCAAGAAGCCTCTCCTCCCCAAGCAAACCAAAAATTCACCCATTGTTTCCATCCACCTTCGAAAAGAATACGGTTTTGTGAATGGAGCACACCTGTAAACTACATGCAGAACAACCGTGAGGAATGAGGGGAGGCAACACTTGTATGAACTGTATGGAGCTACCTCCCTGGACGTTCTGCAAAGGAAAAGAACATTTAAAAAAAAGGTTAAAAAGATTAGGGTTTTCCCTTTCAAAAAAAGGAAAAGATCAGTTGACGTCACTCATGAATTCCACAGTTGAGGCAAATAAATAACAAACACATTTGAATCATTTTACAAAAAAAAAATGTTGCTTTAACCACCTGAATACAACAGATAAACAGCACACTCGAAAAGTCCAAACATCTCCAACACACTTTTGCAACGGAGGGACTGGCAGGTGCTGTGGCAGAGGCTGCATGCCGGGGGCACGGTCACCATCTGCAAGTGGAATGGGCCGTGGAGGTGGGGCATCAAGCGATCAGGTCATATTTGTGAGTGAGACCTGCTCTCGTCCTTACCTGAGAGAGACACGCAGTGCTTCAGCCACGGTTTTTCGTCGTTTGATGGTTGAGAAATTGATAGACAGGAATCTGGAGAAGCTTATTTGGTTCGCTCCGCAGAAAAAAAATATTCAAGTACTGCACGTTATTATTAATGTATAAAGCATTCCAAGACAAATTTTCCTAATTTGCCCTTCGACAACCCAAAAGAAAGGAAACTGCAATTCAAGAACCTCGACAATTGAATTACAGAGAGTGAAGTCAATCGAATTATCTGGAAGGTGACGCTAGTGGAGAATATCAAATCAAAAATTGTTGACAGATTCAAGACTTCAATGAGAAATGCAATTGCCAACACGAAGAAGAGCGTCGATGAACTACAAGAACTTGCTGCAGCCACAGCTGGACGACTGACGGCGCAGTGCAACTGTGGCGAACCGTGGCTGTCCCTTCCCCCCCAGAAAAAGTTTCTAAAAAACCCACCCAGTGACAGCCAGAAGTGTGTCAGACAGCGGTCAGAAAAACCCGAAGGACACCAAAGCCAAGGCAGCTGTCATGCCACACGGCAAGGGCCATGGATGCCCAAGTTTTCCCCCTCTCGCCGGTTCGGTAACCGTGCGCGGGAATGGTGTGAGTGGTCCAGGTGCATTTTTATAGTCACCAGGAAATCACAGGCTGAAGCCTAATTCAAAAGGCAGATCCTAATTCACAGAAAAAATGATGGTGCTGTCTGTAGGTGGCTGTCAACATACACTGTTCACTCTGTTGTCTGGGATTACTTTCCTGAGATTGGATTTGTTTGATTTTGTCTGCGGCGCAAGTTTTTTCAAGTTTGGTCATTGCTGTTGGAAGTGGGATTTTGGGAAAGAGATTTCAGTGAAAGGGATGTCAAGTCAAGGAAGGGGCTCCAGAAGTCAGGTCCGTGGTAAGGGACCTCGGACTTTCATGAACAGTGTATCAGGACAGTGTCCCAGTCCAGTTCGAACAGGGGACGCCATCGAGATGTACAGCCAGATTTGGTGAGATGTCGTTCGGTTGCCTGCCAGACAGATTCTCTGAGACTGGAATCCGTGGCTTGCCAGACATTTGGCAAAAGGCGGACAAGGGCCAGACGGCTACAGCGGAGATGGCTCGACCACCAAAAAGATTGGAAGATTTGAAGATTGATGGACAAAATTGGGGACCAGATTGGACATTGCAAACTGATTGTGATTGGTAATTACAATTTGCTGCAACTTTGATTGTGGTCGGCTGCTGGGTATTTGTCTTTGACTGTGGCCTGACGCCGCGGTACTGTGTGTACACCTGTGGATCGGCTGCGAAAGAATTTATCCGATGTGGCCTGATGCCGCAGAAGTGTGCTGCAATTTGGCTGCTAATCATTCATTGGCTGTAACATAGTCACTCAGATCGTGTCACCCCTGTGTGCTGTGTAGTGTGTCGGTGGCAGGTGTGAAGGCAATCACCCAGGACAGTACCATTGCAATTTCAAATGGACCACTTTTTTGCCTGGCCCCTCAAAAAATTTCGATGCACCTGTCCCAATTTGGAGTCAGGTCAGATTGCCGAGGGCAATCTCTTGAGCAGGGGGGTGTGAGTGGTCCAGGTGCATTTTTATAGTCACCAGGAAATCACAGGCTGAAGCCTAATTCAAACAGGCAGATCCTAATTCACAGAAAAAATGATGGTGCTGTCTGTAGGTGGCTGTCAACATACACTGTTCACTCTGTTGTCTGGGATTACTTTCCTGAGATTGGATTTGTTTGATTTTGTCTGCGGCGCAAGTTTTTTCAAGTTTGGTCATTGCTGTTGGAAGTGGGATTTTGGGAAAGAGATTTCAGTGAAAGGGATGTCAAGTCAAGGAAGGGGCTCCAGAAGTCAGGTCCGTGGTAAAGG
>CAAHFI012052634.1:0-14362 GCA_900893395.1 Euglena gracilis | reverse complement strand
GCCATGCCCAATTGAAATCTTGAGGGGTTCTTGGGGCCCACCCTTGACCCCTGGGGGTGGTGTGAATTGAGAAATGACGGGGATGGTGTGTCTGACCTTTTATGCCCCTGCCATGTCCTGTGGGGCCTTGGTGCTGGTGGCCACCTTGGCCATTTGTTCCAGCGACTTTGCATGGTGTAGATGCTTCATGGCTGGTTGTGCCGTCATGGCCTTTGTTGCCTCCATGGCCTGTGCGGTTTGGCTGCCATAGCCCCGCTTGAACACATGATGTGTTTTGGAAAGTTGGCCACCATGGCCCTGGTTCCAATGGCCGCAGTGGCCTGCTGGTTGTTGCTTCTGCCCCTTGCGGGGTCTTCTGACCACTCTCTGCCAGGGTCCGTGGCATCACTTTGGGGGGTTTGGGTTGTAAAAGTTTCTTTTGGGGAAATTTATTTTGGGGAAGGGGCAGCCACGGTTCGCCACAGTCGACCCGCGCCGTCAGGTTGTCCAGCAAATCCAGTTGCCCCGGATTTGCCTATCGCCCTTCTTGATGTTGATGGTGTTGTAGCCATACCATAGGGGGCCACTGTGGGTCCCCCCCTTGTTGATTGAGGAGAATAAATGGTGGGGAGTCTCCCCTTCCTGTTCCTCCTGGGGCTGGGCAGGGGGCTGCCCATTTAAATACAAAGCCCTTGCAGGGCTGCCCCTTAGCTTCTGGGGGGCCTGTGATGGACCCCCCTTGTGATCTTGTTGAAATTGATCTTCTTGATATTTCTGGCTCCAGTGGCCTTGATGATAACTTGAAAGGCCCCAACGGCCTGATTAATTTCTGGGTCGCCATGCCCAATTGAAATCTTGAGGGGTTCTTGGGGCCCCACCCTTGACCCCTGGGGGTGGTGTGATTGAGAAATGACGGGGATGGTGTGTCTGACCTTTTATGCCCCTGCCCATGTCCTGTGGGGCCTTGGTGCTGTGGCCACCTTGGCCTTTGTTCCAGCGACTTTGCATGGTGTAGATGCCTTCATGGCTGGTTGTGCCGTCATGGCCTTTGTTGCCTCCATGGCCTGTGCGGTTCTGGCTGCCATAGCCGCTTGAACACATGATGTGTTTTGGAAAGTTGGCCACCATGGCCCTGGTTCCAATGGCCGCAGTGGCCTGCTGGTTGTTGCTTCTGCCCCTTGCGGGGTCTTCTGACCACTCTCTGCCAGGGTCCGTGGCCATCACTTTGGGGGGTTTGGGTTGTAAAAGTTTCTTTTGGGGAAATTTTTTTTGGGGAAGGGGCAGCCACGGTTCGCCACAGTCGACCCGCGCCGTCAGGTTGTCCAGCAAATCCAGTTGCCCCGGATTTGCCTATCTGCCCTTCTTGATGTTGATGGTGTTGGTAGCCATACCATAGGGGGCCACTGTGGGTCCCCCCCTTGTTGATTGAGCAGGAAATAAATGGTGGGGAGTCTCCCCCTTCCTGTTCCTCCTGGGGCTGGGCAGGGGGCTGCCCATTTAAATACAAAGCCCTTGCAGGGCTGCCCCTTAGCTTCTGGGGGGCCTGTGATGGACCCCCCTTGTGATCTTGTTGAAATTGATCTTCTTGATATTTCTGGCTCCAGTGGCCTTGATGATAACTTGAAAGGCCCCAACGGCCTGATTAATTTCTGGGTCGCCATGCCCAATTGAAATCTTGAGGGGTTCTTGGGGCCCCACCCTTGACCCCTGGGGGGTGGTGTGATTGAGAAATGACGGGGATGGTGTGTCTGACCTTTTATGCCCCTGCCATGTCCTGTGGGGCCTTGGTGCTGGTGGCCACCTTGGCCTTTGTTCCAGCGACTTTGCATGGTGTAGATGCCTTCATGGCTGGTTGTGCCGTCATGGCCTTTGTTGCCTCCATGGCCTGTGCGGTTCTGGCTGCCATAGCCCCGCTTGAACACATGATGTGTTTTGGAAAGTTGGCCACCATGGCCCTGGTTCCAATGGCCGCAGTGGCCTGCTGGTTGTTGCTTCTGCCCCTTGCGGGGTCTTCTGACCACTCTCTGCCAGGGTCCGTGGCCATCACTTTGGGGGGTTTGGGTTGTAAAAGTTTCTTTTGGGGAAATTTATTTTGGGGAAGGGGCAGCCACGGTTCGCCACAGTCGACCCGCGCCGTCAGGTTGTCCAGCAAATCCAGTTGCCCCGGATTTGCCTATCTGCCCTTCTTGATGTTGATGGTGTTGGTAGCCATACCATAGGGGGCCACTGTGGGTCCCCCCCTTGTTGATTGAGCAGGAATAAATGGTGGGGAGTCTCCCCCTTCCTGTTCCTCCTGGGGCTGGGCAGGGGGCTGCCCATTTAAATACAAAGCCCTTGCAGGGCTGCCCCTTAGCTTCTGGGGGGCCTGTGATGGACCCCCCTTGTGATCTTGTTGAAATTGATCTTCTTGATATTTCTGGCTCCAGTGGCCTTGATGATAACTTGAAAGGCCCCAACGGCCTGATTAATTTCTGGGTCGCCATGCCCAATTGAAATCTTGAGGGGTTCTTGGGGCCCCACCCTTGACCCCTGGGGGGTGGTGTGATTGAGAAATGACGGGGATGGTGTGTCTGACCTTTTATGCCCCTGCCATGTCCTGTGGGGCCTTGGTGCTGGTGGCCACCTTGGCCTTTGTTCCAGCGACTTTGCATGGTGTAGATGCCTTCATGGCTGGTTGTGCCGTCATGGCCTTTGTTGCCTCCATGGCCTGTGCGGTTCTGGCTGCCATAGCCCCGCTTGAACACATGATGTGTTTTGGAAAGTTGGCCACCATGGCCCTGGTTCCAATGGCCGCAGTGGCCTGCTGGTTGTTGCTTCTGCCCCTTGCGGGGTCTTCTGACCACTCTCTGCCAGGGTCCGTGGCCATCACTTTGGGGGGTTTGGGTTGTAAAAGTTTCTTTTGGGGAAATTTCTTTTGGGGAAGGGGCAGCCACGGTTCGCCACAGTCGACCCGCGCCGTCAGGTTGTCCAGCAAATCCAGTTGCCCCGGATTTGCCTATCTGCCCTTCTTGATGTTGATGGTGTTGGTAGCCATACCATAGGGGGGCCACTGTGGGTCCCCCCCTTGTTGATTGAGCAGGAATAAATGGTGGGGAGTCTCCCCCTTCCTGTTCCTCCTGGGGCTGGGCAGGGGGCTGCCCATTTAAATACAAAGCCCTTGCAGGGCTGCCCCTTAGCTTCTGGGGGGCCTGTGATGGACCCCCCTTGTGATCTTGTTGAAATTGATCTTCTTGATATTTCTGGCTCCAGTGGCCTTGATGATAACTTGAAAGGCCCCAACGGCCTGATTAATTTCTGGGTCGCCATGCCCAATTGAAATCTTGAGGGGTTCTTGGGGCCCCACCCTTGACCCCTGGGGGTGGTGTGATTGAGAAATGACGGGGATGGTGTGTCTGACCTTTTATGCCCCTGCCATGTCCTGTGGGGCCTTGGTGCTGGTGGCCACCTTGGCCTTTGTTCCAGCGACTTTGCATGGTGTAGATGCCTTCATGGCTGGTTGTGCCGTCATGGCCTTTGTTGCCTCCATGGCCTGTGCGGTTCTGGCTGCCATAGCCCCGCTTGAACACATGATGTGTTTTGGAAAGTTGGCCACCATGGCCCTGGTTCCAATGGCCGCAGTGGCCTGCTGGTTGTTGCTTCTGCCCCTTGCGGGGTCTTCTGACCACTCTCTGCCAGGGTCCGTGGCCATCACTTTGGGGGGTTTGGGTTGTAAAAGTTTCTTTTGGGGAAATTTCTTTTGGGGAAGGGGCAGCCACGGTTCGCCACAGTCGACCCGCGCCGTCAGGTTGTCCAGCAAATCCAGTTGCCCCGGATTTGCCTATCTGCCCTTCTTGATGTTGATGGTGTTGGTAGCCATACCATAGGGGGGCCACTGTGGGTCCCCCCTTGTTGATTGAGCAGGAATAAATGGTGGGGAGTCTCCCCCTTCCTGTTCCTCCTGGGGCTGGGCAGGGGGCTGCCCATTTAAATACAAAGCCCTTGCAGGGCTGCCCCTTAGCTTCTGGGGGGCCTGTGATGGACCCCCCTTGTGATCTTGTTGAAATTGATCTTCTTGATATTTCTGGCTCCAGTGGCCTTGATGATAACTTGAAAGGCCCAACGGCCTGATTAATTTCTGGGTCGCCATGCCCAATTGAAATCTTGAGGGGTTCTTGGGGCCCCACCCTTGACCCCTGGGGGGTGGTGTGATTGAGAAATGACGGGGATGGTGTGTCTGACCTTTTATGCCCCTGCCATGTCCTGTGGGGCCTTGGTGCTGGTGGCCACCTTGGCCTTTGTTCCAGCGACTTTGCATGGTGTAGATGCCTTCATGGCTGGTTGTGCCGTCATGGCCTTTGTTGCCTCCATGGCCTGTGCGGTTCTGGCTGCCATAGCCCCGCTTGAACACATGATGTGTTTTGGAAAGTTGGCCACCATGGCCCTGGTTCCAATGGCCGCAGTGGCCTGCTGGTTGTTGCTTCTGCCCCTTGCGGGGTCTTCTGACCACTCTCTGCCAGGGTCCGTGGCCATCACTTTGGGGGGTTTGGGTTGTAAAAGTTTCTTTTGGGGAAATTTATTTTGGGGAAGGGGCAGCCACGGTTCGCCACAGTCGACCCGCGCCGTCAGGTTGTCCAGCAAATCCAGTTGCCCCGGATTTGCCTATCTGCCCTTCTTGATGTTGATGGTGTTGGTAGCCATACCATAGGGGGCCACTGTGGGTCCCCCCTTGTTGATTGAGCAGGAATAAATGGTGGGGAGTCTCCCCTTCCTGTTCCTCCTGGGGCTGGGCAGGGGGCTGCCCATTTAAATACAAAGCCCTTGCAGGGCTGCCCCTTAGCTTCTGGGGGGCCTGTGATGGACCCCCCTTGTGATCTTGTTGAAATTGATCTTCTTGATATTTCTGGCTCCAGTGGCCTTGATGATAACTTGAAAGGCCCAACGGCCTGATTAATTTCTGGGTCGCCATGCCCAATTGAAATCTTGAGGGGTTCTTGGGGCCCCACCTTGACCCCTGGGGGGTGGTGTGATTGAGAAATGACGGGGATGGTGTGTCTGACCTTTTATGCCCCTGCCATGTCCTGTGGGGCCTTGGTGCTGGTGGCCACCTTGGCCTTTGTTCCAGCGACTTTGCATGGTGTAGATGCCTTCATGGCTGGTTGTGCCGTCATGGCCTTTGTTGCCTCCATGGCCTGTGCGGTTCTGGCTGCCATAGCCCCGCTTGAACACATGATGTGTTTTGGAAAGTTGGCCACCATGGCCCTGGTTCCAATGGCCGCAGTGGCCTGCTGGTTGTTGCTTCTGCCCCTTGCGGGGTCTTCTGACCACTCTCTGCCAGGGTCCGTGGCCATCACTTTGGGGGTTTGGGTTGTAAAAGTTTCTTTGGGGAAATTCTTTTGGGGAAGGGGCAGCCACGGTTCGCCACAGTCGACCCGCGCCGTCAGGTTGTCCAGCAAATCCAGTTGCCCCGGATTTGCCTATCTGCCCTTCTTGATGTTGATGGTGTTGGTAACCATACCATAGGGGGCCACTGTGGGTCCCCCCTTGTTGATTGAGCAGGAATAAATGGTGGGGAGTCCCCCCCTTCCTGTTCCTCCTGGGGCTGGGCAGGGGGCTGCCCATTTAAATACAAAGCCCTTGCAGGGCTGCCCTTAGCTTCTGGGGGCCTGTGATGGACCCCCTTGTGATCTTGTTGAAATTGATCTTCTTGATATTTCTGGCTCCATGGCCTTGATGATAACTTGAAAGGCCCCAACGGCCTGATTAATTTCTGGTCGCCATGCCCAATTGAAATCTTGAGGGGTTCTTGGGGCCCCACCCTTGACCCCTGGGGGTGGTGTGATTGAGAAATGACGGGGATGGTGTGTCTGACCTTTTATGCCCTGCCATGTCCTGTGGGGCCTTGGTGCTGGTGGCCACCTTGGCCTTTGTTCCAGCGACTTTGCATGGTGTAGATGCCTTCATGGCTGGTTGTGCCGTCATGGCCTTTGTTGCTCCATGGCCTGTGCGGTTCTGGCTGCCATAGCCCGCTTGAACACATGATGTGTTTTGGAAAGTTGGCCACCATGGCCCTGGTTCCAATGGCCGCAGTGGCCTGCTGGTTGTTGCTTCTGCCCCTTGCGGGGTCTTCTGACCACTCTCTGCCAGGGTCCGTGGCCATCACTTTGGGGGGTTTGGGTTGTAAAAGTTTCTTTTGGGGAAATTTATTTTGGGGAAGGGGCAGCCACGGTTCGCCACAGTCGACCCGCGCCGTCAGGTTGTCCAGCAAATCCAGTTGCCCCGGATTTGCCTATCTGCCCTTCTTGATGTTGATGGTGTTGGTAGCCATACCATAGGGGGGCCACTGTGGGTCCCCCCTTGTTGATTGAGCAGGAATAAATGGTGGGGAGTCTCCCCCTTCCTGTCAAAACCTTTCTTTGGTTTTGGTTCTCGGATCCTTCGGCCTCGGCCCCGGGGTTGGGGTCTCCCTCCCCATTGGTGGTGTGTTTGGATTTGCCCCCATGGACCATCCAATTCATGGCTTGGGAGGGGGGGAGGCTTGTCCACATGGGCCCCCCACTCCAAAACCTTGGAAAAACCCGTTCATTCACACCCTGATTTCCAACCGCGCAATTTTTTGCTCAAGCCAAAAATGTGAGCGGAAACGCTTTTTTGAAAATCCTCAACCCTAGACAAAATGGTACCAAAGGCTTTTTGACTTGCGTTTCCCAAACCAAAACTTGTCGTTTCACTCCAAAAAGTTCTTGCCGTTTCTCATTTTCATCAACGAGAAAACTTTTGGTGAATTTGCGCCAAAATCTGATCTTGGTGCTCAAGTGAGCTTTCCAAGTTTTGAATGCGGGGGGCAAAGTCCGTTTTCTTTTCTGGTGATTCCACCCGCATTTTTTCGTCAATGTCCACTCTCCATTGCGGCAATTTGACCCAAAACCACCTGCATTTGTTCCTCAAAACTTGAAATTTCCCAGAAATTTGTCAAAAACTTTTCGTTAAGCTTCTTTCATTTCTGACCAACTCCACATGTTGATTAGAACTCTTGAGACGGTTTTCTTGCCTTCCCTCTAGAAAATTAAGTCTTTCTTCAATACTTTGCCACCAACCGTCCCAAGGATCCGCATCCCCCCCTCTCCTCCTCCATTTGCTCGGGGGGGACTTGTGAATTTTCAGCCGGGGGGCTCTCATGCATGGGTGTCCCGCTTGCCAAAAATTGAGAATGATCATCCCCCCGCGCCGGTTTCTTGGGGGGGAATCGGGGAAAATTCAATCTTTGGGGGGACTCCACACCCCTCCAACCCACGGGATTGTGGATTTTCCATGAGAGCGGGAAAAGTTTGCCTTCCAAAACTTGCAATGGGGCAGCCAAAATTTGAACACCGTCAATCATGGGGGGGAAATCACCACCACCCCCAAGGATCCTTGGTTGGGATTGCTGAGATTGCTGAAATATGTGTGCGTGCTGACAAATCGTAACCTCCCCTCATTTTGGCAATGGCAACCAACTTGCAATTTTGTGGTACTTCCAAAAGTTTTTTGTTTTCCCCTTGAAATTGGGGAAAATTTTGCAAGAAAAATCTTCTGGGACTTCAGAATCCGTAATTGTCCCCTGAAAAAATTGACTTCCTTTTTTTGAACTCCCCCCTCAAACTGTCAGTGAATCTTGTAAGGCGAGGTAATTCATTTTCCACAGAAAATTCGCGCTTGTGTTTTTTCTGGGATTTTCTGCACTTTTCTGGCACACCCGTCCCAAACCATGAAGAAAATTCTTTTTTTCCACGTCATTGTGGATGAGGAAGATTCTGATTCTGTTTCTAATTCTTGGGGGGGTCTACTTCTTTTCGGGTTCTTTTCGGGTGGGTTTTCTTCGGGGGATGTGCAGACAGGCAGGCATGGGGGGGTTGGTGTGTTGTCGTGTGTGGTGTCCGCTTGGTGAGGTTCGGCCGCTTCGACACCGCGCGCTGGGGGGCCATTGCGGGCCCCCCTCCACCAGCTGCAGCTGCCAATATAAACAATGATCTTGAATCTTCAGATTCTTCTTCTTTTGATATTCAAACTTCACCATTGCTTCTTCTCCATTTGGGAATGCCATCGATGGCATGAGGGGCCTATTGGCACCACCTCGGGGGGGCCTGATGGCACCACCCCTTCAAGATCTTCATCTTCTTCTTGATCTTCTTGGTCTTTGTCTTCTTTGCCATGCCAAGCCTCCCCCAGGCCTTGGCCGGAGGATCCGGGTAGGACCTCCATGAAAACCCTTTCTTTGGTTCTTGGTTTCTCGGATCCTTCGGCCTCGGCTGTTTTGAGGGGGTTGGCCGGCTTCGAATTCAATTTCTTCAAACTTTTTCTTTTTTTGGTCTTGAGCCTTTTCCAAATCAAGCTTGAAATTGATTTTTTTTTTTGTAATTCAGATTCCTCCGAGCACAAACAATTGATTTTTTTTGTAGTCTTCACCAGTACATTGTATGGACAAAGAACCCTGTGTGTGAGATATGGTTTGAAATTGGGGGGTTCGATTTGGGGCTTAGCTTAACTAGGAATTTGCACTGTTTCCTACCGACCGGAAAATTCGGCCGACTGGTCCAGGAAATTTCGCGCAGTTAAGGCCGGAAAGGCCAAAATAGGGGTTCAGGCTTCAAAGGCCTACCCACAGAACCTTTTCCGAACTTTTAATTCGACTGAAATCCAAAAATGGGAATTTCAGTGATTTTCCAAGCGCCAAGGCCAATTTAGGTCAAATTGTTGGTAAAGGACCCCTTAACACCTGTTCCTCCTGGGGCTGGGCAGGGGGGCTGCCCATTTAAATACAAAGCCCTTGCAGGGCTGCCCTTAGCTTCTGGGGGGCCTGTGATGGACCCCCTTGTGATCTTGTTGAAATTGATCTTCTTGATATTTCTGGCCCCAGTGGCCTTGATGATAACTTGAAAGGCCCCAATGGCCTGATTGATTTCTGGGTCGCCATGCCCAATTGAAATCTTGAGGGGTTCTTGGGGCCCACCCTTGACCCCTGGGGGGTGGTGTGATTGAGAAATGATGGGGATGGTGTGTCTGACCTTTTCTGCCCCTGCCATGTCCTGTGGGGCCTTGGTGCTGGTGGCCACCTTGGCCTTTGTTCCAGCGACTTTGGATGGTGTAGATGCCTTCATGGCTGGTTGTGCCGTCATGGCCTTTGTTTGCCTCATGGCCTGTGCGGTTCTGGCTGCCATAGCCCCGCTTGACACATGTGTGTGGAAGTTGGCCCCATGGCCTGTTCCAATGGCTGTAGTGGCCTGCTGGTTGTTGCTTCTGCCCCTTGCGGTGTCTTCTGACCACTTTCTGCCAGGGATCCGTGGCCATCACTTTGGGGGGTTTGGGTTGTGGAAGTTTCTTTTGGGAATTTCTTTTGGGGAAGGGGCAGCCACGGTTCGCCACGGTCGACCCGCGCCGTCAGGCTGTCCAGCTGCTGCTGCTTGTGCTGCTCCCTCTCGAAGTTCTCCAGCCCGTTCGTCTTGAAATTTCATCTTTCATTGACATCTTCAGATACTTCAACAGTTTCTGTTTGAGTTCTAGTTTCTGAAAGGGCGTTTTTTTCAGGACAATTTTATTTATTGATTGACTTCTTCTTCCTCATCTGCCAATTGAGAATGGCGCTTCTGGCTTCTGGGTGTCGAAGGGCAAGTTAAGAGTCAGCCACGAAAGAAGGCACTAAGCGGGACCTTCAACCCAGCGCGACATAAAAAAATCCGCGACACACCGCCGGCGAGCAAGGCATGTCCTCGCAAGGGCAAAATGCGGAGCCCGATATGCCAGCTCCATCTTGGCGCATTGCTGAGCACGGGGGCCACAAGGTCTCGAAAGATCTTTGTGCTTCTCGCTCGTTGTCCGGGCACCTCGGGCTCCGCACTTTGCCCTTGTGAGGCCATGCTTTGCTCGCCGGCGAAAAAAGGTCTCGCAAGGTCTTTGTGCTTCGCCCTCGGTGTCCCTTCCTCCCTTGTCGGTTTTCCTCGAGGGAGTACGATTCCTCCTTGTCGGTTTGCCTCGAGGGAGTACGAAGCCCAACGTGGCGCAATCAAAGCAGCACGGCCGGCCGGCGAACAACGCATGGCCCACAAGGTCTTTGTGCTTCGCTGTCGGTGTTCCTTCCTCCCTGGGCGTTTTTCCTCGAGGAGGTACGAGGGACCTGGAAAACATTTCAACGAAACGAAACATTTGAAACACCAAAAAATTCAAAGGAAACGTTCAGGGCTTGAACAGACCCCAGGGATCTTTAACTGTTTGGGAATGATCCAGGCAAGCCAAACGCTTCTTGCACTTTCCTCGCAAATGGTTAAATGAAAAACGCCACACCTGAACAAACATCCAGTTGGTGCAAAATATTTCGAATTTCAGACAAAAAATACGTCTCCAAAACATGGAAGCTCTGCCCTCTTGGCAGAATTTCCAGAGCATGCATTCACGAAAGAGGTTAATCATACAAACCAGGTACTGAAGCGTCAGCGGGTTAACTCGCACAATGTGGAGGAAGTCAGCGAACACGTAGGCAAACACTTTTGGATGGGAGTTGGCCTGAAATGGGCTTCCGGACCCGAACTAATGGGCTTCCAACAACAACAAAGATCAACAAAAGATCCCCCAACTTCACAGCCACCAAATTCTAGGTTTTTTGAATGCCGGTGGGGAGATCCACCGGCAGTAATTTTTATAATATCCTGGGACATGCACGCCCGCACGTGTGACACACACACACACACACACACACACACACACACACACACACACACACACACACACACACACACACACACACACACACACACACACACACACACACACACACACACACACACACACACACACACACGCACACGCACACGCACACGCACACGCACGCGCGCAGACATAGGGGAAACAAATATCTGATTGTGTTTTTGGTTTTCAAATTCATAACAAAAAAGGGCCTCGAAAACTTGAGAGTACTCCTTCAACTTTGCTCATCAAAGCAACAATACAATAGGGTCGGCAAGGAAGCTGATTGACACCTGCAGTTTCAAGGTTTGACCACCACCGGGCAAGATAAAGCACATGGCCAAAAAGCCTGGGTACTCGGGCTCGGGCGCCAGAGGTGCTGGATGCCCAGGAAAAAGTCATTTTTGGCCGATTTTGAGCTTCGGCAAGGCAAGCACAACCCCACCCCCAGAGGGAATGCCTACACTCGAGCTCGAGGACTGGACGCAAATCAGGATGAAACTTTGGGGTGAGATCATGAAAATGAAAGGAGAAAAGGGGCAGTCAAAGATATGCTGACCGAAAACAGTCCAGCTTGTGTCCGCCGTTAAGGGTAAGGCCATCCTTGGTGCGGCGCAACAGACCTCCTGAGTGCCGCCTGGTAGGAGGTCGATAGTGAAGCGTCCGCAGTTCAGTGGCATACGATGAGTACAGAGGGGTTGGGGACCGAATGGGGAGCCAGCTTTCTTTCCCTTAGGACGGGTCGAGGCCGGTGGTTGTCAGCACCTTGGACCTTGCAGGGGGGGATCACCCCCGCCAATGCAAACCAGGGGGGGGGGTCGACCCCCCACCCACCACTCACAAGGTTGCGGGGATTCCCGTGCAGCCCTGATGCAAACATGCACATGTGATGTGCATGCTTGCATCAATGCATACAGTACATGACAACCCTCGAACCACTTCGGAGGATGCGCAGCGGGGAAATGAAATTCCTTGAAGCGGCCTGCCACAGGGATGTGGGGGAACTTCGCTGCAGGAAAAAAAGAAAAGAAGGGAGGGCAAGAGGGTGGGCGGGTGGTGGGCAAGCACCTATGACAGATTCCAAATTTTAGCCCGCGGTCGGCTGCGGTCGGCCGCGGTCGGCTGCGGTCGGCTGCGGTCGGCTGCGGTCGGCAGCGGTCGGCAAAGTAGTTGGCTGTAGGTGGGGGGCAGGCCAACAAAAAATGAGCATATATCACAATCACACAATCCACTGTTGCCGACTTTTGGCCACTTTTCGCTGCTTTTGGCCAGTTTTTGATGCTTTTGGACTGCTTTTGGCCACTGTTGCCGACTTTTGGTCGATTTTTGCTGCCTTTGCCCATTATTTCCTGCCTTTTGCTTTCTTTTGGTCACTTTTGTTGCTTTTGCCCACTTTTTGCTGGGCTTTGGCTGCTTTTGGCCAGCTTTTGCTTTGCTTTGACCTCTTTTGACCACTTTTGGCCTCTTTAACCCACTTTTGACCACTTTTCTCTGCTTTGGCCATTTTTACCCACTTCTGGCCACTTTCAGGCCACTTTAAACGTCTTTTTGTTGCTTTTGACATCAAGAGCAGTCAAACGTGACCTAAAAATGGCCTAAAAGTGGCAAAAATGGTTAAAATGGCCAAAAGTTCCAAAAGCAGGCAAAAATAACAAAAAAAATGCCCAAAAATGGCCCAAAATGACCCTGCTTTTGGCCAATTTGGGTCACTTTAGCAGCTTTTGTTCACTTTTGGCAACAAACTGGCGCAAAATGCTCAAAATGGTCAAATTGGACCAAAAAGAGACCAAAAAATGGGCAAAAATAACAAAAGAAAAGGTCGAAAATGGCTTTAAATGGTCAAAAATGGCCCAAAATGGCCCAAAATGGCCCAAGAGCAGGACAAAATGGCCCAAAATTACAAGAAGTGGGCAAAAAGTGGCCAAAAATGGTCAAAATAGGTCAAAATGGGTGAATTATGGCAAATGGGCCAAAAGGGGACAAAAGCGACCAAAAATGGCCAAAAGTGGCCAAAAGTGGCCAAAAGTGACAACATGAGCCAGATGAGCCAGAAAAATCTCAACATCTGGGATAAAAATGAGCCTAATTCCTCATTCTCACTGAAAAATTGACATCAATTAGAAAAAAGTTGCGCGGTCGGCTGCGGTCGGCTGCGGTCGGCACCCCACCTATGACAGTCCTGAAACCCGCGGTCGGCCGCGGTCGGCTGCGGTCGGCTGCGGTCGGCATAGGTGCCTGGTGGTGGGGGGGGGGGCACAGAGCAATGACGCAAAGGACCAAACGACAGAGAAGAGGGCAAAAAGCAGATGGATGGCTGTGTGCCAGGGAAACATGAAGAGAGGGTTGCCTCTGCCGTCGCCCATTGTTCCAGGGGCAAAATACCCGCACAGAAAAATTACGAACAGCAATGTGGTGACAGGAATTGCGGAAATTCCAAATGTGGATTCCCATTGGTCTCATCAGAAAGGATTTTCGTTGGCCACACTGTCACGCGGTTGGGGGAAGGGTTTAGGGTTTAGGGTTTACCCTTTTAGGATTAGGGTTTAGGGTGAGGTAGGGTCCATAGTCCATAATAATGAACCAGGGTAACAGGGGGCGAAAAGGGTACGTGCCAGAGGTTTTTTTTTAGGACCCGGGGGTCTAGACCCACTCACCCATCCACCCCGGGGGGGGGTTTCGGAGCCCCTGGGGGGGGTCAGGGAGACCCACTTTGGGGGGGGTCAATTTTTGGGGTCAAAAAAATTCGGCACTTTGCGCCGAAAGTAGAGTAAAGAGTAAAGAGTGCCCACTCAGCCCGACACCCCGGGGGGGGGGGGCTTGGCCGGGACCCACCCCCAGGCATTATCGTTTTGAGGCCTCTTTCAACGTTCACCGACGTTGGTTGATGTGCGGATGGCCTTTGACCACCCTTAAAGAACCGACGCCTTAAAAATTCCTTAAAAATCAAAATGCCGTTAAAAACCTTAAGGCCCTGAAGAAAAAAAAACGCCTTAAAAACAGCTTAAACCATTTTGAAAAAAATTGCCTTAGAAATATAAGCCTCCCCCCCACCCCCAGGTCACGAAATGAAACATATCTCTGGTGCGCACTGGAGCAGACACCCCTCCGAGGGGTGGCGGCCAGCCGGGCCACAGTGGCGGCGGGCAGGCGGTCTCGTCGCAGGGGCGGCGCATAAGACACACAGACGGGCCACACAGAAAGGGCAACGGGCGGGGTAGGGGCGCAGTTCACTGCGAGCATTAGGCTTGGGGGGGGGGCGGGGCTGGGAGGGGAGGTGGGCCTTCGGGTTCGCCCATACCGTTTGCCCCGCTGCCATGCGGCCCCACACCCCTTCTTGCCTCGGGGATCATATGGGGGGATTCGACGCCAGTACCCCACAACGACGGACCATTTCACTCCAGGGCAGGTGGTTAGGGTATTGGTTTAATGGACCCCGGGGGGGGGTCCACTGGCCAGCCATTTGCCGGACCCTGGAAAAAAAGGCGGGAGGGTTACACTGGAGGACGCTCCGTAGGAGGATGCTCGCAAGCATCCTCGAGTGCCGTTGGCGGTCATTCGAGGATGCTCGTGAGGATCCTGGAATCTCGTTCGAGGTTGTTCGAGGGGGGTCGAGACCCCTCGCAAATGTCGCTTTTGTGCGGAGTGATGGCTGGTGAAAAGGTGCCGTTGGAAAGGTGCCATTTTTTAAACC
>CAAHFI012050234.1:0-13234 GCA_900893395.1 Euglena gracilis | reverse complement strand
CCTTGCCACTGTGCATTTTTTTTTTTTGCACTTCGCTTTCTTTTCGTGACTCATTTTTCACTGGATTTTTCGATTTTTTTTGGAAAGTTTTTGGATTTGCAAAGTACGCTTCTCCTCATTGTTAAAATATTCTTTTGATAGCAAAAGTGTGTTGATGATTGTTCAAATATGTGCCATGCTCTTCAACGAAATGCCAAAAAAGAAAAGTTTTCCTCAGATGTGGTGGTGAAATTCTCATCTTCTTGCCAGCAGAAAAGTGCACAACACAGGAAGGCAAGGAATTTACAGGCACTTTGCATTTTTTGTGCATTCTTTGCATTGCATGTTTTGAGGTTCCTTGTTGCAATGCCCCACTCAACAGTTGTCGTGTTCCCTAATTTGGGACTGCGGATTTGTATTTCATCAGCTGGGTGTTTCAGGTTGCTGGGCCCATCCCTTGTCAGGAGGAAAGCCTGTGGTGCAGTGAAGGCTGTGACCTCTTGTGGCTGATTGTTGGTGGCTTTGGGGTGGGTAATTGGAAGGGCTGCCCACCTCGGGGACTTTCAAAGACAGTGCTTTCCCAGGGGAGAGGTTTTTTTTTAAGAGTATCCGCGCTTTTTACCTCTGTGCCCGTCGACCGTTCGCAACGTTATTTTTCAAAAAGGTTTCCTCTCTTGAAACACCACGTTATTCCCAAGCTCCTGATTGGATATAATCAAATGCAGCCAGGAACTTTATGGACCCTCCGGGACTGGATTGGATTGACATCTGTCCCCACTGGTTGAGATTCCAGGTAAAAGATTTGCCTGCAATTTTGCAATTTTGAAAATGTTTCCGAAGAGCTCAAGCAAGCAAAAAAGCGCCAAAAAAGAAATTTATTTGGCAAGAAACTACATGGACCCCCCGGGGGGGTCCAGATACTTCCTGTGGGGGGAGGTTCAAATAATTCCATTCGCGTCCCACTTTTCAGGTAAGCTGGGTCATTTGTTGGGATGAGGTTAGGGTCACGAACCACCATGGGGATCCCATTTTCAGGAATTTAGGGAGAAGTTAGGCCGCATTCCGGCAATTTTTTGGTGAAACGTGTCACCAGAATTTTTTTTTTACAAAACGGGTCCCTAACTCCTGGTCTAGCTGTTCCCTAAATGGAGGCGATTTTCGCCACACTGATCCTAACCCTAACAATATTCCTATAAATAGGCACACACCCTCTCCGAATTCGCCGAAAGTTGCGCAATTTCACCGTGGTTCGCAGGCGAAACAGACCGAAAAAAAAACAACAAAAATTGGGACCCAGTTGGAGTATATCTGACCCCCCAGTGGAACTATCTAGACTCAAAGGCAACCCTGAAAAGGCCCCCCCCCAACACCCGTGGTGCAGGGGCTGAAGTACTTCGATGCGATGCAGCAGATGTGCCCCCGGGCTGAAATGGAGCAGATTGAGCAAATCCGTGTGCTTCCCTGCTGGGATACCCCCCCCCCCCAGAAGGCCCTGTTTCAGCAAGCTTGCTTCCCCATTACATTCGGCGCCGAGTTTGGAGACAAGGCATTCATTCTGGTGGCCAACGGCATTCGCTTCCTTGCCCTTAGTGCTGCTCAGGGGTTGGCACTGGTGTAACCCTCCTCTTGATGGCCCCTCCTTCCAGTGGCGACCACCCTGAAGAAGGTGGACAAGAAGGCCACCGTCACCATCTGCGGCGGCTACCGTCGGGGTCTGCGCCAGTGATAGGATGCCCTAGACAATGGGCACCTGCCTGCATGCACAAAGGGACAACAAAATCCCCCGGCACATGTCACATGGATAAGTTTCCAGATTAGGTTTCTTTTCTGTCCCCCCCCCCCCCGTTAAGGATTGCCTTTGAAGGACTCCCTGATTTACAGAACCGGTGAGGCCAATTTCAAAACAAAGCCAGAAACCTGCTGGACAGCGGAGTTTTGTCACACGGTCCTTGGGGATGCGTCGGCATCCCCAAGGACCAGCCCCTTGAACCCTTAGGGCCAAGGGACGGCCAACAGCTGATCCAAGGATTGGACAGGATCAACCAAAGAGCAAACAACGCATTTTGTGATGTTTTTGGATCATGGACGATGGTGCAAAGATGCCAGAAACCATTCCCCGACCCATTTTTTTAAAAAAAACAACCAAAATATGGCTTTTTTTGGTCCATTTTTCCTGAGGATTTTTCATTGAATGCGCTTGGGCAGGAAGTTCTTTTTCCCGTTAAGGACCGCCCTGTCCTGCTACCGACAGCAGCATTCCCCATCCCTCCTCGTCAACGAACGCCGCCCACCGCCAGGGCTGCCAGAGATCAAGGAGGTCGACGCCCTCTTCACGCACCCGGACGTGAAAGGGGCCGCGGCCAAGAAGTGCGACCTGCTGCTGCGCGTGGTAGAACAGTGTGTGCCCCGCCGCCCGCGCCTGGGGGTGTGGAGGTGCATCCATGCAGGACGGTCCTCGAGGGTGGGTTTTCTCCTTAAGAACCACCATAGGCCCAAGGGCCGACCGACGGCTGGTCCGGGCGTCGAACGGGGTCGGAAATTCAAAAGTCGAAAAGCACATTTTTTGATGTTTTTGGGGTGAATTGGCGATTGGCCCAAAGATGACATATGAAGGATGAAATTAGACAAAGGTGAGATCAGTCCCCCCCAGTCGATTTATTTTTATAATACAAACATTTTTCGACCATTTTCTCCTGTGGATTTTTGGCATTAAATGTGCTTTTTTTTGTTAAAGGGCCGCCAGTGCATGCGTGGCAATTCTGGATTCTGGGATTTTATTGGAGTGTTGGGGACCCAGTGAACCCTCCCCCCCCCCCGGACAAATGGCTGGGGCCTCGCTGCCACCCGGACTGAGTGCTGTTCAGCGAGGGGAGAAGAAAGGAAAGGGCTCAGCATCACGGGGTGCCTCGTCGTCCTGGCAGACCCTGTTCATCCACACCCAACTGTGGCAGGATGAAGGCCGATGGGCTCATTGTGGCTGACTTCTCGGAGGGGCCGTCCAAGTACGTCGGGCTGTGCATCCTGCCGAAGGAGGGCAGTGTGCCCCGCGCTGCAACTTCCGGTGTCTGCGTGGGTGCGTGCACGTATGTGTGCAGGGCTGTTCATTCGGGACAGGATTCTTTTCACTTCAGGACTGCCCCCCCCCCCTTAAGTACCGCCCTTGCGCCTAAAGGCCGGCCAACGGCCAGTCTGGGAATCCAACGAGTCGAAAATAAAAAGTAAAGTCGAAACACACATTTTTTTTTGATGTTCTGATGCAAGAAATCACTTTGCCCCCAAAGTCGACCTGTTGTTGCCAGAACACGCCGTTTTTTTCGGCCATTTTTTCTGTGCATTTTGTATTGAATGTGCTGGCAAGGGATTTTTGTTCAAGGATCGCCCTCCATGTGTGGAGGAGGACGGGGGGGGGGGTCTGGGTTCCAGCAGAAAGCACCGAAAATTTTTTGGTCTTTGAAAGAGCCCTGAAATCGCGCTTCCACGCACTTTTTTTTTTTGGGAAAATCGGTTTCATGCACCAAAATTTCATCTTCTCCAGCGCAAAGCACTGGGGAAAAAATATTTTTGGGTTTCCAGGGGGAGGTTCCAGACCCCCCCCACCTCCATCTGAAGGGGGGAGGGGGTCCAGACCCCAAGAAAAAACCACTGCTCTTAATACCCTGGGGAGGGGTACTGCCATTGAAAGTTGATTGCGACGATGTACCAACCCGCGCCGAAGCAGGTGATACCCATCTATCGACTATAGATAGTACCCTGCCTATGGTCTATAGATAGGGTGTGTTACTTACTTACTTACTTACTTACTTACTTACTTGCTCGCCCTCTATGTGCGCACGCTCACTTAATACCCTGTCCCTCCTCCTGCCAAACAGTGCAGTCCTCAAGGGACAGGATTCTCTTTTTTTGTCAGGACTTTTAGGACGTCTTTAAGACCTCAGGGCCGGCCATCCATTTTTGATGTTTTTTTTACAATATAATTTTTTTACCGACCCCCCCCCCCGGGGGAGAGATTGGAAGTGCTTTTTTTTCAAAGCAAAAATGCATACAAAACAATAAAAAGTTTTTTCGGCGCCTTTGGCAACAGGTTTTAGTGTGTTTTTCTGCTGACGTTTAATGCTCCCTCTGGGTGGCGGGCAGGGGTTCAGGTCAAAAAACAACAACCAGTCAGCCACCACTCTGGAAAAAATGATCATTTCTACCCCCCCCCCCTCTGGGGGGACGGCCAGTGACTGAGCGATTGTATGGATTTGACCGAAGGTCCAAGGATGCCAGAAATCATTTTTTTCTCCAACGTCAACCTGTTCTTTCTCCCTCAAAATATGTCGATTTTTTCGGCTATTTACTTTGACTGCGGGGCCTCCTCGGGAGGCCCAGCAGTTAACCCCCCCCCCCCAAATATAAGACACCGGTGTCTTATATTTGGGTGTCGACCAATTTCGCCAAAGGGTGTCTTATATTTGAGCGGTGTCTTATATTTGGGTCTCAGGCGGATGACTGAGGGGTGTCTTATATTTGGACACTTTTCCAGCAAGTATGTTGTTATGCTAATGTCCTCGTACCATATATAGGGTTTTCTTCATGTCTGACGGGTCGTCTTCCGACGCTTTGGAGAGTGTGTATGCTGAAAGCGACCAATCTGCAAGTGGTGATGAATTTGACACAACGGACTGCCTCATTTTCTAGAAATTGGAAAATGCGAACACTGGCACATTTTGTCTGAACGTCATTCATCACCACTTTGGTCGCTTTCTTGCTGTTCAAAATAATGGATTCTCAACCTTGATCTTCTACACCCAAAAAAGCAGTTGCTTCACCCAAAAGCAGTAGACTGGACGTGCATTGGTTGTTTTCATCGTGCCTTGAGACTTGCTGCTCCACACTCACTGTGGAAGGCCTTTCATGGGGGTGGCTTACATTTGGAGAAGTAGGTGCCGGCCCAGGGGTGTCTTATATTTGGGTGTCGGCCCGAAAATCCCCAAAGGGTGTCTTATATTTGGGGGGTGTCTTATAGTGAGGGGTGTCTTATATTTGGGGGGGGTTTAAGTGAGCGGGGTATTCAGATCCCCCCTGCATGTTTAAGAAGTCTGTCAACTGCTGCCCCCCCCCCGGGGCAATAATTCACGACTGCCTTTTTTTCCTTGATGAAAGCAACCCTGCCAACCCACCTCTCCTGCTCCACGGGTATGACATCTCCTGCCAGGTTTGCCCCGGCAGACAGCTACTGGACGGAGGTCCTGTACCTGTGGGTGTCACACGACTTCTAACCAGACACGCTTTAATCAGATTTTTTCTGCGTTAGATGCTTCACACCCACGTTATGAAGTCTTATCTAATGGCAAAGAAATTGTCGCCCCATTAAAAAACCAATGAATTTTTTTTTCTGCCAGAAGTTGGTAATACAAAATAATTCAAACGACCAAATGGAACCCCGAATGGCCAAATGACCACAATTAGGGCCATTTTTTTTTTGGCTTGACAATTGGTGCCTGCTTCCGACCACCCATGTGCAATTGTTTGCACATGAACAAACAATGTTCATGTTTGTTCATGAACGTTTTCATGAACAAACATGAAAAAAAAATCGTGTTTTTTTTTACTGCGCACTGATTCGGATTCGCCGGATTCGCCCCCCCCCCACCTGGTTGCCGACCCCCGCAGGTGGTGCGGGCCACCCCAGCCCATCGGCCGCCCGCCGGTCGGAGGCGTGGCGGCGGCTGCTGGCGCGCCCGCAGCTCGGCGCCGCGGCGCGGCAGCGGCTGCAGGCGGTGGGCCCCCGGTGGGCCCGCGACTGCCTCCCCGCCGCGGAGGAGGTGGCCGTGCTGGACGCCGTCGTGGATGCGTGGCTGTAGCCGCCGTGCCCGGGCTGGTTGGGAACCCCGGCACCCTGCCCACGACCCGTCCCTGGGAGTCATGAAGCAGTCAAGTGGGCCATTTGGGTAACTTCATCGGGCAAATGCGCAATGAGGCTATCCTCTTGATCAGGCACCTGTAGCCCCGTGCGGGGGGGGGGGCGACCACTCCTCCCTGCTTCTCCACAGGCAACCCTATTTTGGACAGGTCAGAATTTCCTTCGGAGCCATCACGGAAGGTGCCTTTCCTGTGGAGTACAACCAGCGAGATGGAGGGAGGGCAGACCCCCGCCACGTGGACAGCCCCGGCCTTGCGTCTCTCACTCCTCCTTTGGAGGGGGGGTTGGCTTTGACCGCTCCCTCAGCACCGCTCTGCCGTCCCCCGACCTCACTGCACTGCACTGGGGGCACCGCTGTGTACCAGCCCTCCACCACGTTTGACCTCCATTTCACATCCTCGGATCGTCCCCCCCCCCCCCCCCGCCGCAGGCCGGCTCGATTGAGGCTGAGCCCGGCGGAGGCCTCCCCACCCTGGGTCAGAGAAACCGACACTTTTCCTCAATTGGCCATTGCCTGCCGGTGGGTTGGCGGTGCAAAAGCAACGGGAGCCGGCGTTCCGGGTATCATTCCCTCCGAGCCTGCCCACCGGGTCCCATATACCACCGCATCCGTCGTTTGGCCCCATATGGGGGCCGCCTGCCCCACGCTGACCGTCGCCACCGCTTCCATCCCTGCCGGGGGTAGCGCCCCTTCCCCCGTGCTTTTCATTCCCACAGGGAGGGGCGGGCCAAACCAGAATCGGCACCAACACATGAGCGTTGCGTTGGCCCCACCACCGGTGCACAGCAACAAGATATTGCCAAAGAAGTGGTTCATTGAAGGTGGAAGAGCTCCACCACAGGGGGGGGGGTTCCGCCAGCCAAGCCAGCCCTTTTTTTCCTGCCAGCAGCTCCCAGCCGGGCTGCGAACCCCTCGAGGTCCACTGAAAATACAGTTCGGGCCAAGCCCAGTAAAAGCTGAGCTCGACCAAAAAATTTCACCACCGTGCGCCAATTTTTTTTTTTAAAAGGGATAAAAGATGGCCGAAAATGGCACCGTTGAGGGGATTTTTGGATTGCCACCTCCCATTTTTGGCTGAAAAAATTCCACCTAGCTGGATTTGGGCTTTTTTGCCTGTTTTTGGTGTGCGTGCTGGGTTCAACTGCCAGCCAACCCCCCTCCCCCCCCAGTCCAGACAACCAGGGGTGCTTTTTTTTCCCAGCCAGCAGGCAGGACCCCCCCCCCCCCGGGTCCTTGAGTAAGCCCCGGTACCAAATCACAACGTCGGTGTGGGACTGCCTCTCAGCGGATCTTCCCATCGTACCTCACTCCCCGCCCCCCTCCCCCGCTGCACTGCACCAGCAACCGCAACCGCCCAAACCCGGCCGGACCCCATTTGCCTCTGAGCCATTTTGGCAGGGGCTTTTACAACTGGCACTGCATCGGTGCTGCGTGAACTGGAGGAAGAAACGGAACAATGAAACCCTTGGTTGACAGCCTCTTGTATGGGACGAACAGGTGTTTGTTTTTTTTTTTGCATTTTTTTTAAATTTTTTTGGCCACATTTGTGTTTTTTTTTGTATCCCCTGAGTTCCATCGAGAAATGATTTCTATTCTATTCTATTCCACCTCAAATTTTATTTTGGAATGGCCGTTCCCGGTGACCAATTATTTATTTGAACTCGTTTCGTCATTTGTGTAATTTTTTAGTTGTTTTTGTCGTTTTTGAGCCAGCATTTTTGTTTTTCAAATATACAAGAAAGTCATGTGCTTATTTTTTTAATTTTTTTTTTGATCCCCTGAAATACACAAACTGTTTTTTTGTGTTTTTTTGCTTTTTTTTAAAAAGTCGACTTTTTCAAGGGTCCATGCTATTTGTGTCTGCCAGAATCCTAAGTTCATCAATGAATCCAAGGGATTTCATTCAGCCTATTCTGCTCACTTCCACTTGCAAAACACATCCCACTCACTGCAACTGTGAATGCACCCCAGGAAAGGACACGTATGGCACGAACCCGGGTGAGGGCAGGGGTAGGGTAGGGTAGGGTCGGGTGGTGGTCAGGCACCTATGCCGACCGCGCAGCCGACCGCAGCGGACCGCAGCCGACCGCGGCCGACCGCGGCCGACCGCGGGTTTCAGGACTGTCATAGGTGGGGTGCCGACCGCAGCCGACCGCAGCCGACCGCAGCCGACCGCAGCCGACCGCAGCCGACCACGCAACTTTTTTCTAATTGATGTCAATTTTTCAGTGAGAATCTCATTTTTATCCCAGATGTTGAGATTTTTCTGGCTCATCTGGCTCATGTTGTCACTTTTGGCCACTTTTGGCCACTTTTGGCCATTTTTGGTCGCTTTTGTCCCCTTTTGGCCCATTTGCCACCATAATTCACCCATTTTGACCTTATTTTGACCATTTTTGCCACTTTTTGCCCACTTCTTGTAATTTTGGGCCATTTTGTCCTGCTCTTGGGCCATTTTGGGCCATTTTGGGCCATTTTTGACCATTTAAAGCCACTTTCGACCTTTTCTTTTGTTATTTTTGCCCATTTTTTTGGTCTCTTTTTGGTCCAATTTGACCATTTTGAGCATTTTGCGCCAGTTTGTTGCCAAAAGTGAACAAAAGCTGCTAAAGTGACCCAAATTGGCCAAAAGCAGGGTCATTTTGGGCCATTTTTGGGCATTTTTTTTGTTATTTTTGCCTGCTTTTGGAACTTTTGGCCATTTTAACCATGTTTTGCCACTTTTAGGCCATTTTTAGGTCAGTTTGACTGCTCTTGATGTCAAAAGCAACAAAAAGACGTTTAAAGTGGCCTGAAAGTGGCCAGAAGTGGGTAAAAATGGCCAAAAGCAGAGAAAAGTGTCAAAAGTGGGTTAAAGAGGCCAAAAGTGGTCAAAAGAGGTCAAAGCAAAGCAAAGCAAAAGCTGGCCAAAAGCAGCCAAAACACAGCAAAAAGTGGGCAAAAGCAACAAAAGTGACCAAAAAAAGCAAAAGGCAGGAAATAATGGGCAAAGGCAGCAAAAAGTCGACCAAAAGTCGGCAACAGTGGCCAAAAGCAGTCCAAAAGCATCAAAAACTGGCCAAAAGCAGCGAAAAGTGGCCAAAAGTCGGCAACAGTGGATTGTGTGATTGTGATATATGCTCATTTTTTGTTGGCCTGCCCCCCACCTACAGCCAACTACTTTGCCGACCGCTGCCGACCGCAGCCGACCGCAGCCGACCGCAGCCGACCGCAGCGACCGCGGGCTAAAATTTGAATCTGTCATAGGTGCTTGCCAGGGGGGGCGGGGGGGTCTGACCTCCCTCTCCGACCCCGGTGGTAAGCTTCGCTCTTACTCTAAAGAGATAATAAGAGTTCAGCGACCCCAGATAGAAACCCCTCAGGGTATCCGCCAAAAAAAGCTTTCAAAGCAGCAGAGCTATCCTGAATGGAATAAAAGCTGGCATATGCACATAGACCGAATCTACGAGGAAAATGGGTGAATATTTTGAATTTTTTTGGCAGGAACGGATGCACAACAAGAGTGAAGTTTGGTTTTTGGCATCCTTGGAATTAATACCCAGAACCTTCAAAAAAAACGTTGAATTTTTTTTTGATTTTGGAACCGGACAATATCCAACCAAACAAATGGAAAAGCGGCATGAATTTGCGCCACTTTTACTCTCTAAGAAGAAACCTTTAACTTGGTTGTGGGTCTTGTGACACTCCCTTCTTGGAGAAGTGAGAGGGGCAGAAAGGGCTCAAGTTGTTTACAGATTTTGTCCAAAACCCACCCCCCATTTAATAACCCCCCCCTCGAAAAGACCAACCAAGCCTTCACCATAACCCCCCCCAAGGAATAAAATGAAAGACCCTAGGGACGATTCTTTTCCACCACAAATCCTCCCTAAACTAATTTTTGGCAATTTTTTGAGACCGGCCATCATCAAAACGCCATTTTTGACAAATTTACCAAATTCGCCAATTTGGGGAGGGGTTTGGGGTCATTTTGTGGGGTCAGTCGGACTTTAACCAACAATTCCTGAACTTATAAAGCCCCCCACCTATAAACCCCTTCGGCTGACCAACCAACCTTGATCTCATAAACCCTGGGGGTGGTATATAGTGGGGTACAGTTGCGGCAGCGCATCACCCTCTGAACAGAAAGGTCAGAAAGTGCTCAAGGCATAACAACCTTTGGTTTTGGACAGCTCAAGGAAGAATTTTCCAGCCCATTGCCAGGGCGGTCCTTAGGGACAGGAAAGTTTGTTTTTTTATTTCCTTAAGGACCACCCCTCTTTTCGGCCAAAGGGCCGGCTAAGGGCCAGACTGGGACCTGAACGGGGGCACAAATCAAACAGTCGAAAAACACAGTTTTTGATGCTTTGGGTGGATTGGCGATGGTCCAAGGGGCCAGGAATCAATTTTTTTCCCGCTGTCGACCTGTTCTCGCTGAGAAACTGCCAAACTTTTCTTTGCCCATTTTCCGGTAGATTTTCCACTGAGTGTGCTGCTGGGACAGCGGAGTTTTTTTTATTTGCTCAGGGACCGCCCTGCCATTGGTCTGAACAGTCGGCTTCCAGGAAAATGGTCAGCACAGTCTGTGAGAGGGTTGCCCGTTCAAAGACCACCCCCGCCCAAGGAACCCCCCCCCGGAATCAATTTGGGTCAAGTCTGGATTACAGCGTGGATGGAACCCCGCTGCAACAGCGGAGTTTTTTTCTTGTCACCCTAAAAAACCCGCCTTGGTCGCAGTGTAGCATCGCCCATACAGATCCTAGAGCAGCTTGTCCCGGGAGCGTTCATTCCACAACGCCTCTGGGGGGCACATGCCTCTCGCCTGCCCCTTTTCCAGGGTATGAAGTTAGCTTTGGTTTTGTGCGGAGGGAGGAAGGGGGTCCTACCACCCCCCCCTCCCCAAGGGGGACAGGGTTCCGGATTGACCCCCCTTCAGGCCGACGGGGGGGGGTCTGGGATCCCCCAACCAAAAAAAACCAAAACAAAAAAATTCTTCCCGGGCTGCACGCCGGTAAACTTTATGTTCACATGATCTGTTTTCTCAATTCGGTGGGGAAAAAATCCTCTGAAAACGCAATTTTGGGCCCCAACATTGAAGCCCCTCAAAAACCTATCCAGGTATGATTTTCCCTGGCTTCATGCCAGATTTCTGTCCCCAGGGGGTCGACCCCTCCCCCAGAGGCCAGGAACCACGCCCTTCCCCCCCTCCTGACAAACACAAAACAAAAAACGCCCAAAAAATCAAGAAACCCATCAAGAACCTGATTTCCACCTCGCACGCAGCGCCGAAGTAATTTTTTCCCAGCTGGGGGGACCCTGCCCCCCCCCAAGGGGGAGTGGGGGTCTATTTAGTCCATTTTTCATTTTTTGTGTCTGGCAAGATGACTAGCCAGTGGACCCCCACGTGCTTGAGCAAAAAAAAAAGCCTGCACGGCATGTTCATTGTTTTGGAAATGTCGACGGTCCCAACTTTGCACGACGCGTGTCCCCATTCACAGGCCCCAATCGGCCACCGGAAGCGTCATCGACGCGGAGAGGACGCAGAGTTACAACAGCCTTGCCCGTTTTCCCCTGGGCCAGGGGTGAGGCCAGGATTGTGAGCACGCATGCACATGTGTGTTCGGTCTGTCGGTTGCTGGCTGACTTTCGCTGGCTTGGCTGGTGGGTGGCTTGGGTGGTTGGGGCTGGCTGGCTAGTGCACTTATTGGAAAGCTGGAACACTTGGGTCGCTCATCATGCATTCTCATGATACTGTTTTGAATTGTATTGTGGGTCTTCTGTTGCGCTTTTCCCCAATTTTCTCTTGCACTATCATGAATCACACGTATGCATGGAATTCTGTCAATTTTTTTGTTTGTCCTCCGTCTTTCATCGGCGCACCGTCTATTTCCCGCATTATCCCCAAAATTGAGGTCTTTTTGAGGTCATTGAGGTTTTTTTTTCTCTGAGTCTGCACTGAACCCCGCTGTGCACCCTCGCGGCTGTTCGTCTTCATTCGTCCCCCACCCCTCCCCCTTCCCCCCACTACACCCACTGCCCCGAAGCCCCCCCCCTGCTGCCAGGCGGTCGGTGTGGGGACCCCGGCGGTCTCTTCGCCACCCCAGTGAGGGCTGCCAGGCAGCCTCCTGATGAACCACCGAGCAGAGGGCTCCGGTGTGTTTCCTCTTTCTGTGGCTGTTCCCCCGATTCCAACCTGCCTCCCCCCCCAAGTTGCCAAGGGAAGTTTTCATTTTGACAGCTTTCCCAGGGGGGATAGACAGCATGGAGGCTTCATCTGAGCTGGGACACCTTTTTGAGAGTTTTTGACGTTGGTGACCTTGTGACCTGGGGGGGGGTGGATGTGGATAGATGGGTCCAGCCCCTCCCCCACCCGGGGCAGGGGGTCAGGCCGAGTGCGTATCCCCGGTGAAGTGCCGAAAAGTTTTTTTTAATTTATTTAATTTCAATTTCAGACCAAAATCGGCACCTCAAAAGTGGGTCCCATCTGGGTCCCTGCTTCCTGCCTCTGCACCCTTTCTTTCGGGTCTTACCGGTGAGTGTCCAGGCAACAGGAATTTCGAAGCATATTTCCTGTCAAACTCGAGTAAATCTGAGACACACACAAATAGCAGCACCATTCACAAAAAAAATACAGATTGAGGGGTTCCTCCATTACAAGGATGACAGAGTATTCTCTGCGGCGCAAATGTATGTCGGGGGGGAAATGCCGAAACCAATCGCAGATACATGAGCAAAGTACACAGATCACAGCGCCAGCTCTACGAACTCCTCAAACGCCACCATCCTTTTGCCACTTGTTGATTTTAGTGCCGGCACTCCAACAATGAACCTCCCATAACACCTTCCTTCAGCGGGATTGATCTCTGCAATTTTTGCATTTCGCACCACATTCCAAAGTTTTCCGAAAATTTCCTGCACTTCTTCGGCATCTGTATTCAAGAAAGGTGATTTTCATGTAATAGGTTGGGTTGACGTATTTTTGCGTGTCCAGATTGACGGAAAAAAGTCCAACATTTTTTTTTGCAATATACTGATTCCAAAATATCCCAAAAGAATTCCGAAAAATGCTTAAAAAGTTTCCATCTCAGAGAAAACCCCTACATAAAGAGCAGATTGGAGTGACTCTTTTCCTTGCAGTTTAGAGCTCAATCCCCAGTTTCCCACAAAAGGGGGTGTGGTTCAACATTTTTGACAGCGGAGAGCCTAATTCTGATGTGAAGAGCTCCCCAAAAAACGGCCCATGCGTTCGACGCAGGACCAGGATGCATTTAGTCGGGTGCCGACCCCACCCCGGGGGGGGGTGCCTGCCTGGGCAGGCACTCCAAGGCACTCCAATCCGACCCCCCCCCGGGGGGGGGGTAGGGCACACGCCT
>CAAHFI012047777.1:2500-15892 GCA_900893395.1 Euglena gracilis | reverse complement strand
GAAACACTGTTTTTGGCACCCAGCCAGCCCAGCCGCAGTCCGTAGGCCGGGCACTAAGACGGCCTTTTTGAGCGTAAGAGTTGCCTAAAAATCGATTCTCGCACCCTTTAGGACTTGTTTGAGCCCTTCAGGGGTCACTAGATCCTACGTGATCTCAAAATATCACTAAAAAGGGATCCAATGGCGGGAATATGTCTGAACCTTATGTGCCAGGAAACACTGTTTTTGGCACCCAGCCAGCCCAGCCGGTACCCATGGTCCCGGGCACCTAAGACGGCCTTTTTGAGCGTAAGAGTTGCCTAAAAATCGATTCTCGCACCCTTTAGGACTTGTTTGAGCCCTTCAGGGGTCACTAGATCCTACGTGATCTCAAAATATCACTAACAAAAGGGATCCAATGGCGGGAATATGTCTGAACCTTATGTGCCAGGAAACACTGTTTTTGGCACCCAGCCAGCCCAGCCGGTACCCATGGTCCCGGGCACCTAAGACGGCCTTTTTGAGCGTAAGAGTTGCCTAAAAATCGATTCTCGCACCCTTTAGGACTTGTTTGAGCCCTTCAGGGGTCACTAGATCCTACGTGATCTCAAAATATCACTAACAAAAGGGATCCAATGGCGGGAATATGTCTGAACCTTATGTGCCAGGAAACACTGTTTTTGGCACCCAGCCAGCCCAGCCGGTACCCTGGTCCCGGGCACCTAAGACGGCCTTTTTGAGCGTAAGAGTTGCCTAAAAATCGATTCTCGCACCCTTTAGGACTTGTTTGAGCCCTTCAGGGGTCACTAGATCCTACGTGATCTCAAAATATCACTAACAAAAGGGATCCAATGGCGGGAATATGTCTGAACCTTATGTGCCAGGAAACACTGTTTTTGGCACCCAGCCAGCCCAGCCGGTACCCATGGTCCCGGGCACCTAAGACGGCCTTTTTGAGCGTAAGAGTTGCCTAAAAATCGATTCTCGCACCCTTTAGGACTTGTTTGAGCCCTTCAGGGGTCACTAGATCCTACGTGATCTCAAAATATCACTAACAAAAGGGATCCAATGGCGGGAATATGTCTGAACCTTATGTGCCAGGAAACACTGTTTTTGGCACCCAGCCAGCCCAGCCGGTACCCATGGTCCCGGGCACCTAAGACGGCCTTTTTGAGCGTAAGAGTTGCCTAAAAATCGATTCTCGCACCCTTTAGGACTTGTTTGAGCCCTTCAGGGGTCACTAGATCCTACGTGATCTCAAAATATCACTAACAAAAGGGATCCAATGGCGGGAATATGTCTGAACCTTATGTGCCAGGAAACACTGTTTTTGGCACCCAGCCAGCCCAGCCGGTACCCATGGTCCCGGGCACCTAAGACGGCCTTTTTGAGCGTAAGAGTTGCCTAAAAATCGATTCTCGCACCCTTTAGGACTTGTTTGAGCCCTTCAGGGGTCACTAGATCCTACGTGATCTCAAAATATCACTAACAAAAGGGATCCAATGGCGGGAATATGTCTGAACCTTATGTGCCAGGAAACACTGTTTTTGGCACCCAGCCAGCCCAGCCGGTACCCATGGTCCCGGGCACCTAAGACGGCCTTTTTGAGCGTAAGAGTTGCCTAAAAATCGATTCTCGCACCCTTTAGGACTTGTTTGAGCCCTTCAGGGGTCACTAGATCCTACGTGATCTCAAAATATCACTAACAAAAGGGATCCAATGGCGGGAATATGTCTGAACCTTATGTGCCAGGAATGAAACCGCCAGCACTGTTTGGCACCCAGCCAGCCCAGCGGTACCCATGGTCCGGGCACCTAAGACGGCCTTTTTGAGCGTAAGAGTTGCCTAAAAATCGATTCTCGCACCCTTTAGGACTTGTTTGAGCCCTTCAGGGGTCACTAGATCCTACGTGATCTCAAAATATCACTAACAAAAGGGATCCAATGGCGGGAATATGTCTGAACCTTATGTGCCAGGAAACACTGTTTTTGGCACCCAGCCAGCCCAGCCGGTACCCATGGTCCCGGGCACCTAAGACGGCCTTTTTGAGCGTAAGAGTTGCCTAAAAATCGATTCTCGCACCCTTTAGGACTTGTTTGAGCCCTTCAGGGGTCACTAGATCCTACGTGATCTCAAAATATCACTAACAAAAGGGATCCAATGGCGGGAATATGTCTGAACCTTATGTGCCAGGAAACACTGTTTTTGGCACCCGCAGCCAGCCCAGCCGGTACCCATGGTCCCGGGCACCTAAGACGGCCTTTTTGAGCGTAAGAGTTGCCTAAAAATCGATTCTCGCACCCTTTAGGACTTGTTTGAGCCCTTCAGGGGTCACTAGATCCTACGTGATCTCAAAATATCACTAACAAAAGGGATCCAATGGCGGGAATATGTCTGAACCTTATGTGCCAGGAAACACTGTTTTTGGCACCCAGCCAGCCCAGCCGGTACCCATGGTCCCGGGCACCTAAGACGGCCTTTTTGAGCGTAAGAGTTGCCTAAAAATCGATTCTCGCACCCTTTAGGACTTGTTTGAGCCCTTCAGGGGTCACTAGATCCTACGTGATCTCAAAATATCACTAACAAAAGGGATCCAATGGCGGGAATATGTCTGAACCTTATGTGCCAGGAAACACTGTTTTTGGCACCCAGCCAGCCCAGCCGGTACCCATGGTCCCGGGCACCTAAGACGGCCTTTTTGAGCGTAAGAGTTGCCTAAAAATCGATTCTCGCACCCTTTAGGACTTGTTTGAGCCCTTCAGGGTCACTAGATCCTACGTGATCTCAAAATATCACTAACAAAAGGGATCCAATGGCGGGAATATGTCTGAACCTTATGTGCCAGGAAACACTGTTTTTGGCACCCAGCCAGCCCAGCCGGTACCCATGGTCCCGGGCACCTAAGACGGCCTTTTTGAGCGTAAGAGTTGCCTAAAAATCGATTCTCGCACCCTTTAGGACTTGTTTGAGCCCTTCAGGGGTCACTAGATCCTACGTGATCTCAAAATATCACTAACAAAAGGGATCCAATGGCGGGAATATGTCTGAACCTTATGTGCCAGGAAACACTGTTTTGGCACAGCAAGCCCAGCTCACCCAGCCAGCCCAGGGTACCCATGGTCCCGGGCACCTAAGACGGCCTTTTTGAGCGTAAGAGTTGCCTAAAAATCGATTCTCGCACCCTTTAGGACTTGTTTGAGCCCTTCAGGGTCACTAGATCCTACGTGATCTCAAAATATCACTAACAAAAGGGATCCAATGGCGGGAATATGTCTGAACCTTATGTGCCAGGAAACACTGTTTTTGGCACCCAGCCAGCCCAGCCGGTACCGGTCCCGGGCACCTAAGACGGCCTTTTTGAGCGTAAGAGTTGCCTAAAAATCGATTCTCGCACCCTTTAGGACTTGTTTGAGCCCTTCAGGGGTCACTAGATCCTACGTGATCTCAAAATATCACTAACAAAAGGGATCCAATGGCGGGAATATGTCTGAACCTTATGTGCCAGGAAACACTGTTTTTGGCACCCAGCCAGCCCAGCCGGTACCCATGGTCCCGGGCACCTAAGACGGCCTTTTTGAGCGTAAGAGTTGCCTAAAAATCGATTCTCGCACCCTTTAGGACTTGTTTGAGCCCTTCAGGGGTCACTAGATCCTACGTGATCTCAAAATATCACTAACAAAAGGGATCCAATGGCGGGAATATGTCTGAACCTTATGTGCCAGGAAACACTGTTTTTGGCACCCAGCCAGCCCAGCCGGTACCCATGGTCCCGGGCACCTAAGACGGCCTTTTTGAGCGTAAGAGTTGCCTAAAAATCGATTCTCGCACCCTTTAGGACTTGTTTGAGCCCTTCAGGGGTCACTAGATCCTACGTGATCTCAAAATATCACTAACAAAAGGGATCCAATGGCGGGAATATGTCTGAACCTTATGTGCCAGGAAACACTGTTTTTGGCACCCAGCCAGCCCAGCCGGTACCCATGGTCCCGGGCACCTAAGACGGCCTTTTTGAGCGTAAGAGTTGCCTAAAAATCGATTCTCGCACCCTTTAGGACTTGTTTGAGCCCTTCAGGGGTCACTAGATCCTACGTGATCTCAAAATATCACTAACAAAAGGGATCCAATGGCGGGAATATGTCTGAACCTTATGTGCCAGGAAACACTGTTTTTGGCACCCAGCCAGCCCAGCCGGTACCCATGGTCCCGGGCACCTAAGACGGCCTTTTTGAGCGTAAGAGTTGCCTAAAAATCGATTCTCGCACCCTTTAGGACTTGTTTGAGCCCTTCAGGGTCACTAGATCCTACGTGATCTCAAAATATCACTAACAAAAGGGATCCAATGGCGGGAATATGTCTGAACCTTATGTGCCAGGAAACACTGTTTTTGGCACCCAGCCAGCCCAGCCGGTACCCATGGTCCCGGGCACCTAAGACGGCCTTTTTGAGCGTAAGAGTTGCCTAAAAATCGATTCTCGCACCCTTTAGGACTTGTTTGAGCCCTTCAGGGGTCACTAGATCCTACGTGATCTCAAAATATCACTAACAAAAGGGATCCAATGGCGGGAATATGTCTGAACCTTATGTGCCAGGAAACACTGTTTTTGGCACCCAGCCAGCCCAGCCGGTACCCATGGTCCCGGGCACCTAAGACGGCCTTTTTGAGCGTAAGAGTTGCCTAAAAATCGATTCTCGCACCCTTTAGGACTTGTTTGAGCCCTTCAGGGGTCACTAGATCCTACGTGATCTCAAAATATCACTAACAAAAGGGATCCAATGGCGGGAATATGTCTGAACCTTATGTGCCAGGAAACACTGTTTTGGCACCCGCCCAGCCAGCACGCACCCAGCCGTACCCATGGTCCCGGGCACCTAAGACGGCCTTTTTGAGCGTAAGAGTTGCCTAAAAATCGATTCTCGCACCCTTTAGGACTTGTTTGAGCCCTTCAGGGGTCACTAGATCCTACGTGATCTCAAAATATCACTAACAAAAGGGATCCAATGGCGGGAATATGTCTGAACCTTATGTGCCAGGAAACACTGTTTTTGGCACCCAGCCAGCCCAGCCGGTACCCATGGTCCCGGGCACCTAAGACGGCCTTTTTGAGCGTAAGAGTTGCCTAAAAATCGATTCTCGCACCCTTTAGGACTTGTTTGAGCCCTTCAGGGGTCACTAGATCCTACGTGATCTCAAAATATCACTAACAAAAGGGATCCAATGGCGGGAATATGTCTGAACCTTATGTGCCAGGAAACACTGTTTTTGGCACCCAGCCAGCCCAGCCGGTACCCATGGTCCCGGGCACCTAAGACGGCCTTTTTGAGCGTAAGAGTTGCCTAAAAATCGATTCTCGCACCCTTTAGGACTTGTTTGAGCCCTTCAGGGGTCACTAGATCCTACGTGATCTCAAAATATCACTAACAAAAGGGATCCAATGGCGGGAATATGTCTGAACCTTATGTGCCAGGAAACACTGTTTTTGGCACCCAGCCAGCCCAGCCGGTACCCATGGTCCCGGGCACCTAAGACGGCCTTTTTGAGCGTAAGAGTTGCCTAAAAATCGATTCTCGCACCCTTTAGGACTTGTTTGAGCCCTTCAGGGGTCACTAGATCCTACGTGATCTCAAAATATCACTAACAAAAGGGATCCAATGGCGGGAATATGTCTGAACCTTATGTGCCAGGAAACACTGTTTTTGGCACCCAGCCAGCCCAGCCGGTACCCATGGTCCCGGGCACCTAAGACGGCCTTTTTGAGCGTAAGAGTTGCCTAAAAATCGATTCTCGCACCCTTTAGGACTTGTTTGAGCCCTTCAGGGTCACTAGATCCTACGTGATCTCAAAATATCACTAACAAAAGGGATCCAATGGCGGGAATATGTCTGAACCTTATGTGCCAGGAAACACTGTTTTTGGCACCCAGCCAGCCCAGCCGGTACCCATGGTCCCGGGCACCTAAGACGGCCTTTTTGAGCGTAAGAGTTGCCTAAAAATCGATTCTCGCACCCTTTAGGACTTGTTTGAGCCCTTCAGGGGTCACTAGATCCTACGTGATCTCAAAATATCACTAACAAAAGGGATCCAATGGCGGGAATATGTCTGAACCTTATGTGCCAGGAAACACTGTTTTTGGCACCCAGCCAGCCCAGCCGGTACCCATGGTCCCGGGCACCTAAGACGGCCTTTTTGAGCGTAAGAGTTGCCTAAAAATCGATTCTCGCACCCTTTAGGACTTGTTTGAGCCCTTCAGGGGTCACTAGATCCTACGTGATCTCAAAATATCACTAACAAAAGGGATCCAATGGCGGGAATATGTCTGAACCTTATGTGCCAGGAAACACTGTTTTTGGCACCCAGCCAGCCCAGCCGGTACCCATGGTCCCGGGCACCTAAGACGGCCTTTTTGAGCGTAAGAGTTGCCTAAAAATCGATTCTCGCACCCTTTAGGACTTGTTTGAGCCCTTCAGGGGTCACTAGATCCTACGTGATCTCAAAATATCACTAACAAAAGGGATCCAATGGCGGGAATATGTCTGAACCTTATGTGCCAGGAAACACTGTTTTTGGCACCCAGCCAGCCCAGCCGGTACCCATGGTCCCGGGCACCTAAGACGGCCTTTTTGAGCGTAAGAGTTGCCTAAAAATCGATTCTCGCACCCTTTAGGACTTGTTTGAGCCCTTCAGGGGTCACTAGATCCTACGTGATCTCAAAATATCACTAACAAAAGGGATCCAATGGCGGAATCAACGTGCCATGGAGTATGTCTGAACCTTATGTGCCAGGAAACACTGTTTTTGGCACCCAGCCAGCCCAGCCGGTACCCATGGTCCCGGGCACCTAAGACGGCCTTTTTGAGCGTAAGAGTTGCCTAAAAATCGATTCTCGCACCCTTTAGGACTTGTTTGAGCCCTTCAGGGGTCACTAGATCCTACGTGATCTCAAAATATCACTAACAAAAGGGATCCAATGGCGGGAATATGTCTGAACCTTATGTGCCAGGAAACACTGTTTTTGGCACCCAGCCAGCCCAGCCGGTACCCATGGTCCCGGGCACCTAAGACGGCCTTTTTGAGCGTAAGAGTTGCCTAAAAATCGATTCTCGCACCCTTTAGGACTTGTTTGAGCCCTTCAGGGGTCACTAGATCCTACGTGATCTCAAAATATCACTAACAAAAGGGATCCAATGGCGGGAATATGTCTGAACCTTATGTGCCAGGAAACACTGTTTTTGGCACCCAGCCAGCCGGTACCCATGGTCCCGGGCACCTAAGACGGCCTTTTTGAGCGTAAGAGTTGCCTAAAAATCGATTCTCGCACCCTTTAGGACTTGTTTGAGCCCTTCAGGGGTCACTAGATCCTACGTGATCTCAAAATATCACTAACAAAAGGGATCCAATGGCGGGAATATGTCTGAACCTTATGTGCCAGGAAACACTGTTTTTGGCACCCAGCCAGCCCAGCCGGTACCCATGGTCCCGGGCACCTAAGACGGCCTTTTTGAGCGTAAGAGTTGCCTAAAAATCGATTCTCGCACCCTTTAGGACTTGTTTGAGCCCTTCAGGGGTCACTAGATCCTACGTGATCTCAAAATATCACTAACAAAAGGGATCCAATGGCGGGAATATGTCTGAACCTTATGTGCCAGGAAACACTGTTTTTGGCACCCAGCCAGCCCAGCCGGTACCCATGGTCCCGGGCACCTAAGACGGCCTTTTTGAGCGTAAGAGTTGCCTAAAAATCGATTCTCGCACCCTTTAGGACTTGTTTGAGCCCTTCAGGGGTCACTAGATCCTACGTGATCTCAAAATATCACTAACAAAAGGGATCCAATGGCGGGAATATGTCTGAACCTTATGTGCCAGGAAACACTGTTTTTGGCACCCAGCCAGCCCAGCCGGTACCCATGGTCCCGGGCACCTAAGACGGCCTTTTTGAGCGTAAGAGTTGCCTAAAAATCGATTCTCGCACCCTTTAGGACTTGTTTGAGCCCTTCAGGGGTCACTAGATCCTACGTGATCTCAAAATATCACTAACAAAAGGGATCCAATGGCGGGAATATGTCTGAACCTTATGTGCCAGGAAACACTGTTTTTGGCACCCAGCCAGCCCAGCCGGTACCCATGGTCCCGGGCACCTAAGACGGCCTTTTTGAGCGTAAGAGTTGCCTAAAAATCGATTCTCGCACCCTTTAGGACTTGTTTGAGCCCTTCAGGGGTCACTAGATCCTACGTGATCTCAAAATATCACTAACAAAAGGGATCCAATGGCGGGAATATGTCTGAACCTTATGTGCCAGGAAACACTGTTTTTGGCACCCAGCCAGCCCAGCCGGTACCCATGGTCCCGGGCACCTAAGACGGCCTTTTTGAGCGTAAGAGTTGCCTAAAAATCGATTCTCGCACCCTTTAGGACTTGTTTGAGCCCTTCAGGGGTCACTAGATCCTACGTGATCTCAAAATATCACTAACAAAAGGGATCCAATGGCGGGAATATGTCTGAACCTTATGTGCCAGGAAACACTGTTTTTGGCACCCAGCCAGCCCAGCCGGTACCCATGGTCCCGGGCACCTAAGACGGCCTTTTTGAGCGTAAGAGTTGCCTAAAAATCGATTCTCGCACCCTTTAGGACTTGTTTGAGCCCTTCAGGGGTCACTAGATCCTACGTGATCTCAAAATATCACTAACAAAAGGGATCCAATGGCGGAATATGTCTGAACCTTAGTGCCAGGAAACACTGTTTTTGGCACCCAGCAGCCCAGCCGGTACCCAGCCAGCCTCCCGGGCACCTAAGACGGCCTTTTTGAGCGTAAGAGTTGCCTAAAAATCGATTCTCGCACCCTTTAGGACTTGTTTGAGCCCTTCAGGGGTCACTAGATCCTACGTGATCTCAAAATATCACTAACAAAAGGGATCCAATGGCGGGAATATGTCTGAACCTTATGTGCCAGGAAACACTGTTTTTGGCACCCAGCCAGCCCAGCCGGTACCCATGGTCCCGGGCACCTAAGACGGCCTTTTTGAGCGTAAGAGTTGCCTAAAAATCGATTCTCGCACCCTTTAGGACTTGTTTGAGCCCTTCAGGGGTCACTAGATCCTACGTGATCTCAAAATATCACTAACAAAAGGGATCCAATGGCGGGAATATGTCTGAACCTTATGTGCCAGGAAACACTGTTTTTGGCACCCAGCCAGCCCAGCCGGTACCCATGGTCCCGGGCACCTAAGACGGCCTTTTTGAGCGTAAGAGTTGCCTAAAAATCGATTCTCGCACCCTTTAGGACTTGTTTGAGCCCTTCAGGGGTCACTAGATCCTACGTGATCTCAAAATATCACTAACAAAAGGGATCCAATGGCGGGAATATGTCTGAACCTTATGTGCCAGGAAACACTGTTTTTGGCACCCAGCCAGCCAGCCGGTACCCATGGTCCCGGGCACCTAAGACGGCCTTTTTGAGCGTAAGAGTTGCCTAAAAATCGATTCTCGCACCCTTTAGGACTTGTTTGAGCCCTTCAGGGGTCACTAGATCCTACGTGATCTCAAAATATCACTAACAAAAGGGATCCAATGGCGGGAATATGTCTGAACCTTATGTGCCAGGAAACACTGTTTTTGGCACCCAGCCAGCCCAGCCGGTACCCATGGTCCCGGGCACCTAAGACGGCCTTTTTGAGCGTAAGAGTTGCCTAAAAATCGATTCTCGCACCCTTTAGGACTTGTTTGAGCCCTTCAGGGGTCACTAGATCCTACGTGATCTCAAAATATCACTAACAAAAGGGATCCAATGGCGGGAATATGTCTGAACCTTATGTGCCAGGAAACACTGTTTTTGGCACCCAGCCAGCCCAGCCGGTACCCATGGTCCCGGGCACCTAAGACGGCCTTTTTGAGCGTAAGAGTTGCCTAAAAATCGATTCTCGCACCCTTTAGGACTTGTTTGAGCCCTTCAGGGGTCACTAGATCCTACGTGATCTCAAAATATCACTAACAAAAGGGATCCAATGGCGGGAATATGTCTGAACCTTATGTGCCAGGAAACACTGTTTTTGGCACCCAGCCAGCCCAGCCGGTACCCATGTCCCGGGCACCTAAGACGGCCTTTTTGAGCGTAAGAGTTGCCTAAAAATCGATTCTCGCACCCTTTAGGACTTGTTTGAGCCCTTCAGGGGTCACTAGATCCTACGTGATCTCAAAATATCACTAACAAAAGGGATCCAATGGCGGGAATATGTCTGAACCTTATGTGCCAGGAAACACTGTTTTTGGCACCCAGCCAGCCCAGCCGGTACCCATGGTCCCGGGCACCTAAGACGGCCTTTTTGAGCGTAAGAGTTGCCTAAAAATCGATTCTCGCACCCTTTAGGACTTGTTTGAGCCCTTCAGGGGTCACTAGATCCTACGTGATCTCAAAATATCACTAACAAAAGGGATCCAATGGCGGGAATATGTCTGAACCTTATGTGCCAGGAAACACTGTTTTTGGCACCCAGCCAGCCCAGCCGGTACCCATGGTCCCGGGCACCTAAGACGGCCTTTTTGAGCGTAAGAGTTGCCTAAAAATCGATTCTCGCACCCTTTAGGACTTGTTTGAGCCCTTCAGGGGTCACTAGATCCTACGTGATCTCAAAATATCACTAACAAAAGGGATCCAATGGCGGGAATATGTCTGAACCTTATGTGCCAGGAAACACTGTTTTTGGCACCCAGCCAGCCCAGCCGGTACCCATGGTCCCGGGCACCTAAGACGGCCTTTTTGAGCGTAAGAGTTGCCTAAAAATCGATTCTCGCACCCTTTAGGACTTGTTTGAGCCCTTCAGGGGTCACTAGATCCTACGTGATCTCAAAATATCACTAACAAAAGGGATCCAATGGCGGGAATATGTCTGAACCTTATGTGCCAGGAAACACTGTTTTTGGCACCCAGCCAGCCCAGCCGGTACCCATGGTCCCGGGCACCTAAGACGGCCTTTTTGAGCGTAAGAGTTGCCTAAAAATCGATTCTCGCACCCTTTAGGACTTGTTTGAGCCCTTCAGGGGTCACTAGATCCTACGTGATCTCAAAATATCACTAACAAAAGGGATCCAATGGCGGGAATATGTCTGAACCTTATGTGCCAGGAAACACTGTTTTTGGCACCCAGCCAGCCCAGCCAGCAGGTACCCATGGTCCCGGGCACCTAAGACGGCCTTTTTGAGCGTAAGAGTTGCCTAAAAATCGATTCTCGCACCCTTTAGGACTTGTTTGAGCCCTTCAGGGGTCACTAGATCCTACGTGATCTCAAAATATCACTAACAAAAGGGATCCAATGGCTGGGAATATGTCTGAACCTTATGTGCCAGGAAACACTGTTTTTGGCACCCAGCCAGCCCAGCGGTACCCATGGTCCCGGGCACCTAAGACGGCCTTTTTGAGCGTAAGAGTTGCCTAAAAATCGATTCTCGCACCCTTTAGGACTTGTTTGAGCCCTTCAGGGGTCACTAGATCCTACGTGATCTCAAAATATCACTAACAAAAGGGATCCAATGGCGGGAATATGTCTGAACCTTATGTGCCAGGAAACACTGTTTTTGGCACCCAGCCAGCCCAGCCGGTACCCATGGTCCCGGGCACCTAAGACGGCCTTTTTGAGCGTAAGAGTTGCCTAAAAATCGATTCTCGCACCCTTTAGGACTTGTTTGAGCCCTTCAGGGGTCACTAGATCCTACGTGATCTCAAAATATCACTAACAAAAGGGATCCAATGGCGGGAATATGTCTGAACCTTATGTGCCAGGAAACACTGTTTTTGGCACCCAGCCAGCCCAGCCGGTACCCATGGTCCCGGGCACCTAAGACGGCCTTTTTGAGCGTAAGAGTTGCCTAAAAATCGATTCTCGCACCCTTTAGGACTTGTTTGAGCCCTTCAGGGTCACTAGATCCTACGTGATCTCAAAATATCACTAACAAAAGGGATCCAATGGCGGGAATATGTCTGAACCTTATGTGCCAGGAAACACTGTTTTGGCACCCAGCCAGCCCAGCCGGTACCATGGTCCCGGGCACCTAAGACGGCCTTTTTGAGCGTAAGAGTTGCCTAAAAATCGATTCTCGCACCCTTTAGGACTTGTTTGAGCCCTTCAGGGGTCACTAGATCCTACGTGATCTCAAAATATCACTAACAAAAGGGATCCAATGGCGGGAATATGTCTGAACCTTATGTGCCAGGAAACACTGTTTTTGGCACCCAGCCAGCCCAGCGTACCCATGGTCCGGGCACCTAAGACGGCCTTTTTGAGCGTAAGAGTTGCCTAAAAATCGATTCTCGCACCCTTTAGGACTTGTTTGAGCCCTTCAGGGGTCACTAGATCCTACGTGATCTCAAAATATCACTAACAAAAGGGATCCAATGGCGGGAATATGTCTGAACCTTATGTGCCAGGAAACACTGTTTTTGGCACCCAGCCAGCCCAGCGGTACCCATGGTCCCGGGCACCTAAGACGGCCTTTTTGAGCGTAAGAGTTGCCTAAAAATCGATTCTCGCACCCTTTAGGACTTGTTTGAGCCCTTCAGGGTCACTAGATCCTACGTGATCTCAAAATATCACTAACAAAAGGGATCCAATGGCGGGAATATGTCTGAACCTTATGTGCCAGGAAACACTGTTTTTGGCACCCAGCCAGCCCAGCCGGTACCCATGGTCCCGGGCACCTAAGACGGCCTTTTTGAGCGTAAGAGTTGCCTAAAAATCGATTCTCGCACCCTTTAGGACTTGTTTGAGCCCTTCAGGGGTCACTAGATCCTACGTGATCTCAAAATATCACTAACAAAAGGGATCCAATGGCGGGAATATGTCTGAACCTTATGTGCCAGGAAACACTGTTTTTGGCACCCAGCCAGCCCAGCCGGTACCCATGGTCCCGGGCACCTAAGACGGCCTTTTTGAGCGTAAGAGTTGCCTAAAAATCGATTCTCGCACCCTTTAGGACTTGTTTGAGCCCTTCAGGGGTCACTAGATCCTACGTGATCTCAAAATATCACTAACAAAAGGGATCCAATGGCGGGAATATGTCTGAACCTTATGTGCCAGGAAACACTGTTTTTGGCACCCAGCCAGCCAGCCGGTACCCATGGTCCCGGGCACCTAAGACGGCCTTTTTGAGCGTAAGAGTTGCCTAAAAATCGATTCTCGCACCCTTTAGGACTTGTTTGAGCCCTTCAGGGGTCACTAGATCCTACGTGATCTCAAAATATCACTAACAAAAGGGATCCAATGGCGGGAATATGTCTGAACCTTATGTGCCAGGAAACACTGTTTTTGGCACCCAGCCAGCCCAGCCGGTACCCATGGTCCGGGCACCTAAGACGGCCTTTTTGAGCGTAAGAGTTGCCTAAAAATCGATTCTCGCACCCTTTAGGACTTGTTTGAGCCCTTCAGG